>CAOLHI010004219.1:0-128466 GCA_948474755.1 Ctenosaura bakeri
TCTTGACTTCTAGTCAGAGTTTGTGCCTGAATTCCTCTAGGACCCATTCATTGGTCTTTCCAGTAAGGTTAAATAAGATAAGGTTAAAATCTTGTTCAGAAGTTCAGTTTTGAAAGTGAGGAAAGGGAAGCAGGAGCATAAATGCTGTTCCCCTTTCCCTCCATGCCTATCTCCCTGCATTGATGATGAAGGTCTGTAGTGAATACAAAGGTGTGGGCACTGTGCATGCTCACTCTGCTCTTGTTGTGTGCCTTGTGTGCCTTGAAGTCATTTCTGACTTATGGCTACCCTAATGTGAACCTATCATGGAGTTTTCTTGGGCTCAGAATGTATGAAGTGCCCAAGATCACCCAGTGGGTTTCCATGGCTGAGCAGGGAATTGAATCTTGGTTTCCAGGGCTGGAGTCCAACACTCAAAGTACTACTTATATCTTCCAGGACAGGAGTGGAGGAAAGAGGATGGAGTGCATGTCATCAACTCTCCCTATCCAGTTTTAAAATTGAATAGCCAAAGAGGGCCAATATTGCAACATCAAAAAGCCACTTCTTAAAAAAAAAAAAAGTCAGACATTTGAAAATATTCAAGTCAGACAGTTGAAAGCTACTTCCATTTGTACATAACACATAGGATAATATTATTCCCCTGCCTTTTTGGAAGCCACCTTAAGTCTCAGTCTTAGAGAAGGCGGGATATAAATAATGTGACAGAAATGAGGGATCCCCATCACTAATGCAATTCTAATTTTTATAAACCATGGAATTACCTTATTAATGTGCAGGCCTAATGGGGAAAACCAAACTTTACAGCAAGGGAATCAACCCAAAATATGGGTGCTCATAGAGAATAATCACCTGTGGTCTGCAACATATCGGTATAAAGGAAGTCAACTTTTGGATGTGTGGACTATGCAAAAGAAAATCTCAAATCGAAATTTGGTCATCGGACTGTCAAGGATATTTCATGGAGAAATGTATCATTCCAGTTTATTAACCATTGACAGGAACAGAAGCCAGGATCAACAGGGGGGTGGGGGTGGTAAACTAGTATAGTCCAGAGGGTGACCCACAGCCTGACTTTGTTCCATATGTTTTTGTTCCACAGTGGCCAGGTAAATGGGTTTCACCATGGAATAAGGTTGCCAGTTATCCCTTATTATAAGGGGTGTCCCTTGTCTGAGACCCTAAAAACTTCTCTCTTGTACAACTGGCAAAGATCCCTTATTATAAGAGATGTCCCCTATTTAGGGTTGGAAAGCTGTCCCTCTTGTATAGATCAAAAAAGATGCCAAAAAAATCCTTCATTTGGGAGTGTGGGCCTTTCATAAAGACAGAAATGCGAGCATAATATAATTTATAAACAACATGCTAATTTTGTAGACAATATGTTAATTTTAAGGAGAAACACATGGCTAAACTAACTGAAATCAATATTTTCAGCTGGTATTTAGGTAGAACATGGAATTATCAATAGCTACTTCCTGATAGTCAACCCTGCATATCATGGTATGTCAACTCATATTGCTATTTTGAATATCTGGCAAGACTGCCATGGGAGCAATGGATGAAAATCCTCCTGCCTCCAACCGAGTCAGGGTCCAGGTTGCTCCAGGCACTAGAGACCTCTCCCAATCCCTCCAACCAACCCACCCAATGTTTGCTTTGCTGCCTCCCTCACACTACCCATGGACCCACCTATCGTCTCGCTCACCTGCTTCCCTTCCTTGCCACTTGTAGCCTGCAGGTGCACCCTCTTGGAAATACCATGGCCAGAAGGTTATCTGGAATGTCTCCTATTTCAGGAAGTCAGGGAGGTTGGGAGCAGAGCAAGAGATATCCCCTTCCTTGGATCACACCCTCCCCTTTGTACACGGCTGGAACTCCTTTCCTGCTCATCCCAAAGCCATGACCCTGGCCCAGAGGCACTTACTTGGCCAGACAGCCCATGGTCAACCACCAGCAGTCTCTACTTCTCATGCAGATCTACAGCCAATCAACACCTATGGCCCATAAAATCTGTTTTGCTTGGAGCTCAAGTCTGTTCTCAGCAACCCTGATGGTAGCCATGCATAGTGGGTTCCTTTGGGTTGAGTTCTAAATGACAAATGGTAGGGAGGGAAAGATTACTACCAGATGAAAGCACAATCTTTCCCGTGATTGGTAGGATGTTTGTATGTTTATACTGGGAAGGTGTGATGGATTTTCTCTCTAAGCTGGCCCTGCAGTTCAAATACTTAGGCTCCTGTCACTCTGTTACCCTGATTTCTGGGGTCCCTTGGGGAACACCTCAATGTGCTCCATGTGATGGGGAATGGAAACTAGCCAGAGCACAAGCAATAGCACTGCAAGAGGCAGGGTAACCTAGAGGGGTTTTTAACCAGTTTTTATGGGGTCAGGCCAAGCCAAAAACAAAACAAAAATGTCCAATAAATGATTTTATTGAATAAAACTCTCTCTCACACACATGCTAATGCACATATACACCCAAGAGCTATTAAGAAACAAAAGAGAGTAAATTGGACAGGGGAGTATTGGTGTAGCTGGGGTGATACTGCACCTTGTCCTGAAGTCCATGGTCGGGGAAGACAGCGGAGAGATGAGACTCAACACAAGGAGGGCTGAGGGGATTACTCAATGGATGGAGCAACGGTCTGTTGGGAAGACTGGGAGCAATCCGAAGAAATGCTAAAAAACCAGGACTATTTGTAGGGAAAAAGGTACCTGGAGGACTAATCCTTTCCCGGGGAGAACAATAGATATTGGAGTGATAAAGAAGCTCCACAATAGTAATTTCCTTTGTGTGATGGGATTGCAAGGTGTTGTCAAAGTCTCAGGATCTTCGGCTGTGTTTGTTTGTGGTGTGACCTTATGTAAATAGTCCTTGCTTGATTGGATATTTGCTCAACTTGAGGCAGACACGCTAATCCCCTCAAGTCGGCGTCTCGGGGCTGAGAACCCTTTGTTTATTGGGGGTGTACTACTTGAGGTCTCCTGGGACTACATGACTAGGGACTTTACTGGCCTGACCTGGGTTTCGGTTGTTCACCCATGCCTGCCTACGTGCTTGTTCGGGTGACCTCTCAGGCACATGGAATCAGGTTTTAATATCAAAATTGTAGACCCAGGGCTAGGGTTTCTCCATCGGAGTAACAACTCACTTTACCCCTTTCCTCCTCTTAATCCCTCCCTGGATTAGGTTATTGGACTTCAAACTGACCCCTATGTGGACCAGTGGATGTGTTGTTCTGTGAGTTTGCTGTAATGAACGTGATCAGACTCTCTATCAAACTTAATAGGAACAACAAGACACCTGGGAAAAAAAAGAATAAACAAGTGGAAGTTTATTACGACACATTTAGATAACACATTAACCCCTGAACTATTTAATCATTTGCTGCTCCCAAAAACTTTATTCAGTTCTTCCCTCTGGCTGATTGTCCTGTGTCTATTACAGCTGTTCCCTATCTCTGGCCATTTCCATACTGCACTGTTATAGTGCTGTTATTCCACTTTCAACATCCTATGGAATCCTGAGGTTTGCAGTTTAGAAAGGTGCATTTAGAATTCTCAGCCAGGGAGCTCTTTGGCCTCAGTAAACTACAAACCCCAGAATTCTACAGGGTGTTGAAAGTGGAATAATAGCACTATAACAATGTGGGGCGTAAATGGTCTCTGTAACATTTCCCCCCTATCTCTGTCATCTTTTCCCTGTCTGCCTCATATCAAAGACAAGCCTCAGTTTTGTACCACTTCTCCCCCATAGGACCCTCTTCACAGCATTCCCTGAGCTATGATTGGGTGTTACAAGGCAGGCTTGCCCAGCAGTTCCCTTCACAGGAGGGAAAGAAATTTCCTTGGCATCAACAGTCTTGATGAAACTAGCATTGTTATACCTCTTGAGGCTTGTTGTAAGAAAATGGATCCTTCAGTCTGAGCATTTGTGATGCTTATGTGGTGTTTGAGAAATAGCATGTGCACAAAATAACGTGCACATTTTAATATGCAATTGAATAAACTGTGCTTAATTGAAAAAAATGCAGAGATGCACTTTGGCAAGTGAGGGAAAGTTGCATAATGGGGATAATGTGTAAATAAATGCACAAATTAGGGGTAAAATGTTTTAAATGTGCACAAATTTCAGTGTGGGAAGAAAACATAAAGTCTTGCAACCTAATATGAAGCAACAATGGGAAGAAAATGCAGCTGGGATTCAGAGAAACTCAATGAAATTCAGACTGAGAGATTTTCACATTCCTGGTTTACACATAGATGAGATGAAGGAAAAGATAATTTCTGGATGCAATAGGATTTTGGTCCAGATTGACAAATGAAATTTAAATGTTCTGCACATCAACAGCAGCTGGGCCTTCTCTGTAAATATGAGTTGAATGTCATGCAGTTAATATTGGATTCTTTAATAATCTTAAACGATTTTGCTGCAAAAGAGACAAGACCCAACTAGGAAAAATAATTTCTCTTTTTTAAAATATGATTGAGTTACATTCACAAAATCCAGTGTTTTAACTTCAAGCCCTTTAGCTTGGTTTACATCTGTTTCTATATCAGCCACAATGCTCAGAACTCGTCTCTTATTCTTTTATGACTCTTTCTTTAAAAAAAATGTGGTGGAGAATAACTTTCCATGTTACAATTCAGAGCCCGTCTGCTCTTTTCTCCAGGCTCAGACAGATGTCAGGGTATCCCTCAGGGAGGAACGATTCTAAGGAATGAATTTGATATTCTTTCAGATTAAGTCATTTGTATGTCCATTTAATGGTAAAAATGTGCTCGTAAAAATAATTTAATAAAAATGAAATTGAGACATGGCAATATTGCCATGCCTCATGGAAAACTCCCACAGGATTTAGTGAAAGTTTGTGTATGGAAAGATGGCTGTATTTCTTCTTCTCAAGGCATAATTCCTCAGAGTACAGTCATACCAGTTTAAAAAAAGAAGTAAAAAGGGCTGTGTCTTCTAAATATCTAAGACTGTGATCCCCAGCTCTCATACTTAGAAGCAAGATTCTGTGAAGCCAGTGGGATTTACCTGCAAGAAAACATGACTTGAATTTGTTTCTTGCGGAGAGAACCTTTAATGGCATTGAATACCATGACACCATTTACTTCAGGATTCCTCCAGAACAGAAAATGTTATGAAAACACAATCAATCTGTGCATTTTTGCGGAGAAATGCAACCACTTGGTGCTGAGTTTGGAACTCTTTCTTTAAAAAAAGGACAGAAAGTAAAAGAAAAAAGCAATGAATGGCATCTTGCTAAACACTTATGAATGTGTATGCTAGACTTAACATATTTGTAAATGTTTGGTAGTCTTGTTTGGGATTTACTATCGCCACAATTGGAAATGCCTCTCCAAACCCACCCTAGCATGGAGCAGCTAAACTGAGCAACGGAGGTCTGTTCTGCTGCTAACAGGAGCACAGTAGAATATTTCCAGCCTCCTCCCACCAGCAATCTGGGGTACAACAATCAGAAGCAGGACCCCTGCTGCAACTCCTTATTCCACTTCATATCAAGTTCTGAGTATCATTGATAAAAATGGCAATGAAACTTACATACATCCAACAGCTGTAGTGTATCCTTTTCATTTTTCATTTCACGTTTCTGTTCAGAGAAGAATTTCACCCCATTGGCTAATGCACGAATTTTGGAAGGGGGTGAATAAAGCATTTCTGTATACAAATAAAGGCACACAATGATGTTTTACGTTAGCTACTTAGGCCATTTCTGCTCTACATTGTTATAGTGCTATTATTCCACTTTCAACATCCCATGGAATTCTGGGGTTTGTAGTTTACTGAGGTTGAAGAGCTCCTTGGATGAGAATTCTAAATGCCCTCCCTATGCTGCAAACCTCAGGAGTCCATAGGATACCAAAAGTGGAATAATAACATTGTAACAGTATAGTGCGGAAACGACCTAAGTCACATATAATTAGTAATGTAACAGCTCCTGGCCTAACCCCTCACCCAGCCTACCATAGCAGCCAGCAATCAGACTGGGAGAATGTCTGTCCAGGTGGCGCACAGAATCTAGAAGGATATTTCCAGCCCTCTCCCACCAGTGAGTGAAGCTGCGACAAGGAATTGTAACAGGGGTCTTGCTTCTGATGGTCACAGCCTCACTCAGTGGTGGGAGGGGGCTCGAAATGTCATCCTCATTGCCAGGTGGACAGACTTCCTTCACCCAATCCAGCTACCAATGGTTAAGGTGGGCTGGGGGGCATTTACATCATCTTATAGTAAGACTACATCGTCTTACTGAATGAAGAGCAGTTACAGATCCATAACTCTAGTTTACAAAGTCATAATTGCAAAACTGAATGTCTTCCAATGACATTTTAAAAGTTAACTGGAGAATGGTTTTGCTAGGCAAGGACTTGTTCTTTTAAATGTATCACCATTGCCCTCTTCAGGCACTCCTCTTCTGGGGTACACCAAACACACAAGGTAAGGGTGTAGGTGCAAGATCAAGGCCCCTTCTCACACAATTCCATCACCTCCTAGATGTAGAAAGAAACTCTGTAAAAAAGGAAGCTTCCTCTATCAGTGAATTAGCATTCTGATTTTGCAGGGTTCCAGTTTTCAGCTCATGAATTTTCTACATTATACATCAGCTCAAGATGGACATTTTTATTTATTCAGTGTTTAAGGCAAGCCCATATAAAATGAAGCATGAGACTTTACTAATAATTGGATCAATACTCAAAGACCAATATTTAATTCAGTCTTATCTATTTAAAATCAAACAAGGAACTTTGATCAGACCCTGCCTGGAATAATGTGTCCAGTTCTGGGCACCACTGTTCAGGAAGAATATTGACAAACTGAAATGTGTTCAGATGAGGGCAACCAAAATGGTAGAAGGCCTGGAAACCATGCCATATGATGAGAAGTTTAGGGACCTGGGAATGTTTAGCCTGAAGAAGAGAAGGTTAGGAGGCCACATGATGGCTTTGTTTCAGTATTTGAAGGGATGTTGCATGAAGGATGGAACAAGCCTGCTTTCTGCTGTTCTAGACACTAGGGCCATTTCTGCACTAGCCTATTATAGTGCTATTATTCCACTTTCAACATCCTATGGAATCCTGTGGTTTGCAGTTTAGGGAGGGGCCTCAAAGTCCTCTTCCTAAACTGCAAACCTCAGGATTCCATAGGATATTGGAAGTGGAACAATAGCACTAAGGCCATTTCCGCAGTACACTATTATAGTGCTATTATTCCACTTTCAACACCCTGTGGAATTCTGGGGTTTGTAGTTTCCTGAGGCCCAAGAGCTCTCTGGCTGAAATGTCTAAAGGCCCCTCCCTAAACTGTGAACCCCAGGATTCCACAGGGTGTTGATAGTGGAATAACAGCACTGTAACAGTGTAGTGCCGAAATAGTCTATAACAGGCTAGTGCAGAAATGGCCTAGGACATAGAACAATAGCTTCAAACTTCAGGAAAAGAGATACCATCTAAACATTAGGAAGAACTTCCTGGTGGTAAGAGCAGCTCAACAGTGAAATGCACTGACTTAGACTGTGATGGAGTCTCCTTCTTTGGCGGTTTTTAAATAGAAGCTGGATATGCCATCTGTTGGGAATGCTTTGATGGTGTATTCCTGCATGATGGGGGTTGCTCTTGATGGCCCAATTCTATGATTCTGTGCTTCTAATTTTGTTTATAATTGGGTCAATAAACTAAAATGGAAATGAATTTCTGCTTTTGTCAACCTGGTTTCTTCCAGGTTAGACTGCATGTCCCATCATCCATATAGCTGGGGCAGGTGGAAGTTGAAGTCCACAAGCTCTGGAAGGAGAAAGAAGAAAGATGATCTATTTGGATGGGATCATTCAAAAATTAATGGAAATGGCTATCAGCATGTATTTCTAAAATACTATCTCATCCTACAAGTCTCCAAATATTCAGATAATGTGAGGTTTGGATAAACTACAGAGATGGAAACTATCTTGACAAGGTCATCAGGTCTTAAATATTGGATTGTGATACTTGTCCAGTTAGCTGTTTGTTTCTTAAAGCCTTTTGCAGCTTAATCCAGAACATTTTTTTTAATGAGACTGAGAGCTTCATTGTACACAAAAACCTATTGCTTTTGCAATTGAACTGAAGAGCACTAGACCTGGCTCTAGTCAGAAGTGAGAAATACAGGGCAAGAAGAAGCTGAAGGCAACCTAGTGGCAACACACTGTAGTAATGCATCTCAGGGGGCCAATCTGACTTGGAATATTAACTCTAGATTCTGGAAGTCTCTTGAACAAAATGTCTGTCTTGGATCCAATTTCTTTGGATCCAATTCTTTTTTGCTTGCTACTGTCATTACAGCTCATTGCTTGCTGTCTTCCTCTGGGCTCCACTCATACCACTACCCAAAACGGGGAAAAGTGGTAAGTAAACATTGCTGCTCCTTGCTCTATGCTCCTGCCACTGCTTCTGCATTTCAGAAGAACCGGGGGTGCATAGCAAGAGGAGGAGCAGAAGGCTCTGCATATCAGCAGAAAACCTTTTGCTAGATTGTGGGCAAAATCATAGGTGCTACCAGACACTATGCCACCATGAGAAATGTTTGTATATGCCATAGACCAAGTGTGAGCAACTTCCATAAGTCTCAAGGCACACATGCCGTTTAGACCTTGGAAGACCACACATACATCCTCTCACTGCAAGTAACTCAAAAGGTCCCTCTTTTTTCAACCTCAAGGAAACATGAAGGGAAAGAGACCTCAAATTATCTGAGGCACTACAGGGTCCCTTACACAAAAACACCAAAGTGATCAGAAGTCACTTGTGACTTCGAAAAAAACTTTCTGGGTCTAAAACAGTTCAGCTGCACCACAATCATGCATTGTGAAAAGGACCCCCACATCCCTTGCATACCCTGCAGCAATTCATAGATGAATACTGGGACACTTGTGGCTAAGCAATATCAGAGTGTGGTCAAGATGGCAAAACTTATTAATGAGGAAGCACACACAAACTGAGGCCCTTTTCGCATGGCCTTCATCATGCAACAGGACCTCTGGAGCATCGCGCGATTGCAAGGAGCGTTTCAGAAGACGTCCTCGCAATCATGCGACGCTGCCGGGGCTGGCAGGCACTGATCGTGCACTATATCATTTACAGCTTTTAGCCAAAAATGATGCGCAGTCATTTGCCTTGCACACTTACCTTGCGTGCGGAGCTCCGGAGCCATGGCCCTCATGCTTTCTCCCTCAGCGCAGCCTGAGAAAATACCTGGCTGCACTGCAGAAGGGATGAGGTGGAGCCCTCATGTTGCCTGCCGTCCAGCAGGCAACTCCTGCAGAGCAGAAGCAGCGGGGATGCGAGAGCCTCTCGGAAGAGGCTGCTCACGTGATCCCCACACGACTGTGCCAGATGCAGGTAAGTTGTGAAAAGGGCCTAAGGGAGGTTATAACAGTGTGCTTTTGCCTGACGCTACTGAGAAGGCCAGGCTTCTGCTCCTTTTGCTCCTCAATCCTCTTTCCTGCTAAGTTACTAAGTCAGTTTGCAGTAACTGAAGGCCAAAGGGGAAAAGTGGGAGGAGAGGGAAACAGACATTTTAAACCCTGCTGAAAAAAAGTAGAATGAAAGAGGATTAACTGGGACTGTCCTTGCCAAACTGGGATGGTTGGTGGGGCTTGAGGCAACATTCACTCGCCATTCTGGTGACAAATTCTTTTTGCAGAGGTGCAGGACCACAAAAGCAGCCTTGAGGACTATGTGTAGCCCATGGGCCAGCCACCTGATTGGCTCTGGCCTATCTTGCTGAGAGGTTTACTTGGCAGTTCTCAAACTTTTTACCTCCAGAAGTCTTAGACTTCATTAATTAGCCCCCAGACACCATGGGAACTAAAGTCTGAAACATCTGGAGGAGCAAAGGTCCAAAAAGCACTGCCTTAGACCACTAGCTGTTCTTGTAATTTCCATCTTTGGACAGAGTTGGGAAGTGATGTTAGGGCCCATCTCACATCACTTTGGTCTTCTACATTTATGCACTTGGGGTTTTGGTTGTGATGCTGAGCCTATGATGCAGAAGAACAAGTTGGATATTCAGAATCTGAGCATTAGGCCTCTCAAGGGTACATCAGCAACATTTGTTGGGTCTTAAGAGCATGCTAATATTTATCTAGTTAGAGATATGGAGGGATTTCTGCAATTCTTTTGAAATCTGAGGGATACTTTTACTATTGATGAGATGTGGAAGGATAGGAAAATGCTAGAAGCAAGAATCCTTTGATGTCCCTCCAATAAATGCAGTACAGATAGGGCTTAATAAAAGCAGCTCACATTATTACATACCTCACTGTTACATTGAAGGAAACCAGACCACCCTCTAGTGGGACACAAGTGCATTTCACCTTTCCATGTTTTCTCTTTTTTGAACTGTGAGCAAGGGCAACCAGCACATTTCTCTTTGGGCAAATTTTACAAAGGATTGGGAAATATTATAGTGGATGCAGGGGATTCTTAGAATCTTTCTAGACAAAGGGTTCATTCAGATCTGTCATACTTTTGTTTTCCTCAAGGCATATTATATACCAATAAGTGAGTTTCTCCAGAGTAGCCTTCCCCAGTGTGGAGACCTCTAGGTGCATGCAGCTACAGCATCCATCCTTCCCTAGAAGAATAGTCATGGTTAGAGATGATGGGCATTGTAGTCACACCATATGGAAGACCATGCTATTTAAAAAGAGTGATCTGTTCCTGTAGCTGAAATATTTTAAACTAAGACTTAAATGTTTGAAATTCTCTTTCCAGTTGCATTATTAGTTAGATTAGTACCAGCAAAGACACTTAAAAAAAAAAAAAAACAAGTCACCAGTTAGATTTCCCTCCCCAAGGCTGATACAATTATTGCTTCCTTCTTTTCAACTGATGAGTTATGACCTTGACTAATGGTGCTTGTGCCAGAAATGTCACATCTATCTTCTGGAGAGAGAGAGAGAGAGAGAGATGAAAAAAAAAGTTAGCTGTAAAGAAAAATGTGTCTTACAGAACAAGGAAGAAAGGAGCAGGAAGAAGGAAAAGCACAGATGTAGATGGATGGATGGATTAGAAGTAGGTTGTAGGTTGAAGCTTAAATGGGTTCTGGATCTCCATACTGTTTCAATTTTGCAGAGACATTCCTCATTAATCCTCTGTGACCCCACTTTTTCATAATGACTAAGCCAAAGTAAAGGAAATTTTTGACTAGCTCATTGTCTACATTCCTTGCTTTAAATCTATGTAAATCATTGTAGTCATAGAATCATAGAATCAGAGTTGGAAAAGACCACAGGGGCCATCCAGTCCAACCCCTTGCCATGCAGGAATACATATCAAAGCACTCCCAACAGATGGACATCCAGCCTCTGCTTGAAAACCTCCAAAGAAGGAGACTCCAGCACACTCCAAGGTAGCATATTCCACTGCCGGACAGCTCTGACCGTCAGGATTTATTATAGTCATTATTTTTGTTTTCTTAATGTTCAATTGTAAACCTGCCGTTGTACTTTCTGCCTTAGTCTTTGCTATTTTCTGCTAGTAGTATAGTGCCATCTGCATATCTTAAGTTGTTGATGTTCCTTCCTCCAGTTTTCACACTTCCTTCCTCAGAGTCTAATCTGGCTGTGCATACGATATGTTCATTGTACAAGTTAAGCAAACAGAGTGATAAAATGCAGCCTAACCTGCCCCCCTTGCCAGTTCTGTTTCTCCATATTCTGTCCAAACAATGGCCTCTCATTCTAAGTACAGATTACACATTAGGCGGATAATCAGTTGTTACAGTAAGCCCATTTCTTTAAGAATGATCCATAGTTTTTCATGCTCTATAGAATCAAAGCTTTTGCTATAATCTATAAAGCATGGCTGATTTTCTTCTGAAATTCTTTGGTGTACTCCATTATCATACATTTGCAATATGATCCCTATTGCTTCTTCCTTTCCTGAACCCACCTGGGACATCTGTCATTTGTCACTCCATATATGGTAAACATATTTGTTGTAGAATTTTGAGCATCACTTTGTTTTCATGGTAAATTAATATAATGGTTCCGTGGTTACTGCAATCCCAGGTCTTCCCTTTCTTAAGGATTGGAATGCCTATATTCTTTTGTTTTCCATATTTTCTGACAGATTTTAGTAAGAATTTTAGTGGATTCCATCTCTGATGCTTGAAAGAGCTTTATTGGTATCTCATCTGTTCCTGGTGATTTATTTCTCCCAAATGCTTTGAGTGTAGTTTCTACTTCACATTCTAAAATTGTGGATTCATCTTCAAATAGTTCTTCCTTAAATTAATCTGTCATCCTTTCATCTCTTTTATATTGTTCTTCAGTGGATTGTTTCCACTGCCTTTTTATTTCTTCTTGATCATGCAGAGTGTTCCCCTATTGGTCATAGAGCATCTCCACTCTTGGTTTAAATTTGCCTTTGATTTCTTGGATCTTGTGGAAGAAGTCTCTTATTCTACCTTTTTTGTTATCATCTTCTGTTTTTACACATTGATTGTTATAGTTGTTCTCTTTTTCCCTGCACACAAATCATTGAACAGCTGTATTCAAGGTTCTGACCCTACATCTAACTTCTTTTCCTTTTGCTTCTCATCTGTCATAAACTGCTTGAAGAGTTTCATGCATCATCAAGTGAGGCTTTCCTTTCTTTTTGGCTGCAGATAGTGCCTTTTTGCATTTTTCTCTGACAATTTTGGCATGATGGTTGGTTTAGTGTTCTTCTTTACTCCATTTTTTGATATTAGCAGTTAATGATCTGTTCCACAATCTGCTCCTGATCTTGTTTCTGCAGCAAGAATAAAGGTTCTCCATGTTTTGTTTCCAATGACGTAGTCTCTCTACTTTCTATACTGGCCATCAGATGATATCCATATGTACAGTCACTTTTGGGTTGCTTGAAGAATGTACAATGCAATGAACAAACTGTTGGGCTCACAAAATTCAGTCAGTTGCTCTCCTGCTTTGTTTCTTGATCCTAGGCCAAATTTTCCTACAATCTTTGATTCTGCTCTGTTTCCTGTGTTGGAATTCCAATTACCTATGATTAGCAACAAATCCTGTATTGCTGTGTGATCAATTTCCTCCTGAAGAATCTCTCTTCTTCTTCCTGTTCTTCTTCTTCCATAGTCAGAGCATAAACTTAGATTGTGGATATATGGATAGGTTTTCCCCTGAAGTCTAATTGATATGATTTGGTCAGATTTTGCATAATATTCTTTGACTGCTTCTGCTACATCTCTCTTAACTATTAATGCCACTCCATTTCTTTTAGATTTTCATTTCCTGAGTTAAAAGCTATGTGTTTATCTGACTCCAAACATCCCAAGCCTGTCCACTCAAGCTTGCTCGCACCAAGTACTGCAATATTTATAGATTCCATTTCTTGTTTTACTGTATTTAGCTTCCTCTGATTGATACTTTTCACATTCTATGTTCCCATTATAGGCTTTGTGCAGCTTCAGACTTTCCTTTCATCTTTGAGCGCACCACCAACTGAATGTCCTTTTGGTTTCAATCCAGTTACATCATCAGCTTCAGCACTACTCATACACGTCCTTTGGTCTACCCAATAGCTTGTTGAACACCATCCAACCTAGCAGTTTGATCTTCGGGCACTATCTCTTTTTTCATTTTGGATTGTCTCCTCATAGGGTTTTCAAGGCAGAAGACTTCAGCAATGATTTACCATTGCCTTCTTCTGTGTAGTATTAACAAGTGTTGGCTATGGTGCCATTGCCGTTGTTTCTGAGAGATTCTCCACCAGCGTCATTCCCCATTACTGCTGCTGCCCAATAGCTGTTTGGCACATTTAATTTGGCTTCTCAGCAAAAGCCTGTATGTGATTGGAGACCCTACCAGTAGCCAGGCTGCTGCCAGCATTCCCTCTTGCCTCACAGGAACACATAATCCCACCACCACAGAAAGGTAGTGTTATGGTGGGTTAAAAAATATATGAGGTCAATAAAAAAATTTCATGGCAAGATTCACCAGCTTATTAGCATGCACTGCAGGAGTGAAATGGTTGAATGATGTACATGCAATACCCCTGGAATGCAAATTATGTGAATCATGAATTCTCTTCCCAAGAATGTTGACAAGCAGGCAAGTTTCCTTTATCTTGCAGAACTCCTGTCAGGTTAGGCACTGCTGGCCAGCCTGCTGGAGAGAGTTTGATACCTACATCTAGATATGAGCTCAGCCATTCTGAAAGACTGTTCCCCACCACTGCAGTTACAGGAATGAGAATGGTAAGTGATTCCTGGCAACCAGAAACATTGCAAGGCCAAAGGAGTGACCCAACTGTAGGACTACCTACTCTTTAAAACTAAGGCTCATCTCCTGTTTGGTGGTTATGCTAGTGTAACAATTCTGGCACAAGCAACAGCCGCATGGTGGCAGCAGGAGCTTAAAGGGGCCTTGAGTGCAGCTCTGGTTAGGGAAGGCAGGCAGTGTTATAGATGTTGTGAGGGGAAGGCTGGAGGCTATGAGCATTAGGGATGTAAATCTCACTAAATTTCATTCTCACAGAAAAGAAAGAATCACATCACCACTTATCTCCTTGCTGCAAGAAAGTCAACCAACACTGTGCTATTTTCAAAGACTATTTGCAGTTCAGTCCTTATTGCATGCATAAAAATGCAATGGTCTTTTTTTGTGTGTGCAGAAAATTCAGAAAACTTTTTTTCTGCATACAAGTCTTGTTTTCTGCACAGAAAAGGCTGCTTTACATGCAAAATAATTCTTAAACTGTGAAGATATTCTCTGGTCTGGGATTCTCCATACCAGGGTTTCCTGATGCTGAAGAAGCCCATTTTTCAACCATTTTTACCAAATTTTGAATGTCCTTTCTAACCCTACTGAGCAGCCTCTTTCTCCATGTGCTGCTTTTGGGGGTAAAGGAAAGTCTTCAGGACATAGGTGCTCAGAGAAGCTTGGCACCTATTCTTTAGAGACAAACATACAAAAGAATTGGAAAAATAGAATGCTTGGAACTGCTATACTGAACTTTGCACAAAACAATGATGTCAGCAACAACATTGTGTGCCTTTCCTCACTGCTACTCACAACCCTGGAAAAAGTGCAGCCACTATTGTAATGGAATGTTTCATTAGCTTTGTGCACCAAAACAGGATTCTGGCCAGTAGTAGTTTTTCCTAATGCTGTTACTCATGTTGAAAGGTTGAACAGCACCTGGTTAAGGACCTACTATGCAGCATAGGCATTTGCTATCCCATTATACTACTGCAATTTCGTAACTGTAAAGTTTGGACATCTGGACTCCACTAACAGAAATGGCACTGCTCCCTTTTGGTCACAAGGTCAGTTCAATTTTCCAGTAAAGGCAGGAGTGGTCCCGCTGTAATTGTACATTCATAATTTTAAGTGTCCCAAGGAACTGGTTTTTTTTTTTTTTTTTGCAAACTCTTTTCCTTGCAAAAGTTTTCCATGATGTGACTTGTACCATACTGTCAGATATTTTCCCCAGATATTCAAACACCACATTCCACATTTTATACCACCGATGGCTGCACTTTCAATTGTTCAACAAAAATTGGCACAATCCATGAATAACTAACAGTGCAGTCTTAGGCTTAAATGCAATTACTGGTTCCAACTGTAATAGACCCTTTGAATCAGTTGTTAAATAATAATTCAATATTTGTCCCATTGATTCAATGTGTTTCCTCTAGTTGGGACTAACAACAGGATCTGAGCTTTATTCTTGAGAGAAATTACAACAGAGAGAATGTACCATTGTGTTCAACAGGGTGTTCTAGGTAAATAAAGGGATGGAATTTAGTTTGGGTAATATTTTAATATGGACTACCTGAATTCTCATGTCCTGAGAAATCTGAGTGCAATTATCCTTCAGTTTTTATCTTTTGCTGAATTTTGTAATACAGTTCTGTGAGAGGAGAAAATGTATATAAAAACAGAACAGAATGCAGTTCATGTGGAAAGCATGTAGGGGGTCTTAGTAGAGGACAAACTAAACATGAGTAAAGGGTGTGATGTCATGGCCAAAAAGTCCAATGTGATTCTGGGGTATAATGTATATAATGTATAATGTATAATGGAGTATAATGTCCAGGAGTATATTGTCCATACTGAGAGAAGTACTAGTGCCACTTTATTCTGTTTTACTCAAACCTCACCTAAAACAGTGTGTCATCTAGTTTTGGGCACCATAATTCTAGGAAGATATTGAAAAGCTGAATTGTGTCTAGAGAAGGGCAACCAAGATGATCAAAGTTCTGGAAACCAAGCCTTATGAGGAATGACTGGGAGAAATGGCTATGTTTAGTCTGAAGAAGAGAGAATTAGGAGGTGACATGACAGCCATCTTTCAATATCTGAAGGGTTGTCATGTAGAAGATGGAGTCAGCTTGTTTTCTGTTGCTCCAGAATCTAGAACATGAGCCAGCAGATTCAGTTTAAAAGAGAAGAGAATCAACCTAAACATCAGGGAGAATTTCTTTATTGTAAGATCTGTTCAACAGTGGAACAGACCGCCTTGGAGGATGCGGACTCTCCATTTTTGGATTGTCTTTAAACTGAGGTTGGATAGGCCTTTTTCAGGAGCATTTTACTTGTGTATTTCTGTATGTCAGGACTAAGTGTTTCTTGTGGTCCCCTTGAACTCTATTATTCTAAGATTCTATGTATGGCTACAGCTATATAAAAGATCATTGTAATTTCAACAAAAATATAAGAAATTACATAGAGACAGTGCAGTGCAGTGATTTGAGCATTGGACTATGACTCTGGAGATCAGAGTTTGAATCTTTGCTTGGCTATGGAAACCCACTGGGTGACCTTGACCAAGTCACACTCTTTCAGCCTCAGAGAAAGGCCAAGGCAAAAACTGCCTCTGAAGAAATCTTGCCAAGAAAATCCCATGATAGGATTGCTATAAGTCAGAAACTACTTAAAGGCAAACAACACTCACATAACACATAACATCCTAGTGGGAAGGACTGGCAAGGTGACCTGGATGATGGATGGAAGAAGGGACCTGTGTGATAGCCTGTTTCCATGTTCAGTCTGCAGTCAAACGGTCTGCTAGTGATAGTGTTACTGTAGTTTCCAGTCCGGACATGTGGTATATTAGATATCATTTGATATCAAGAATTTGGCCTTCACTACCCATTCCCCTCCATGTGCTTGCGAGGCCCCTGGACAAACACACACACGGGCACGGCCGAAAATAGCTGAACTATTCAAAACAAATCCAGGCAGGCCAGTAATTGCTGGACTGCAGCTTCAGGAGACCTCCAGGCAAGTACCCTTTTAAGATCACATTATGTATGATGCTGTTTGCAAAAGACTCCCTGCCCTGAGCAGGCAGCTTGACAAGCCGAATATTCAACTGTCAAGCACTCCGCGTTTACATACTGTCTACTCTATTGACAATGCTGTCATAATTCAATCGTGTAAAATACTGACCTTTCGGAGGCTTTGTCTCCAGCCTGCAACCCATTGTTATCCCCAGGAACGGACTAGGCTATGGGCACATTTTCCCCTATAAGACCCCCTGATTTTGAGTGCTTCTTTGGATCATTCCTGGCTTCCATCCTGCCTTGCTGTCGCTTCGTTCAACGAGCCTTCCCCTCAGCTCTACGTGCTGAGAATCTCCACTTCTATGGACTTTTCTTCAGACTACCCGGGCTTCAGGACCGGTGTAGTATTTCCCATGCTAAAATCCCTCTCAAAACCCTCTATCCAATTCCTACCTCTCTTTCATTAGGTCTGTGTGAGTGTGTTCGCATACATACATTGTGACTGTGTTTTCAAAATAAAGGAAAGCAATTATTATTTACTTCTGTTTGCTCATTGACTCGGCCTGACCCCGTAGACATTGGGTTCAAGATCTCGCTAGGTTACCCTGCCTCTTGCATTGCTTAGCTTGTGCTCTGGCTAATTCCCATTCCCCACTGTGAGCACATTGAGGTGTCCCTCCCAGGACCCCAGAAATCAGGGTAACAATAGACCACTAGGGCCCATAATCCCTCAATTTCTTTATCTTTGAACTGGACTGGGGCTAGATTAGGGAACTCAGGCCCTTTCCACACCATACCACTGTGGCAGATTGTTCCATTACAATCCCAGCATTGCCATTTTCATGATGGTGTCAGGTTAGGAATGCTTTCTACCACACCCTTTTGCCTTAAGCAGATGAGTCGTGTTATTGCCACTGGTGTTGGTGTTCCTTCCCCACTACACCATCATTGGCCAGTCCCTTTCCCCACCTTTTCCACACGCAACAGCTCCTGACTGGTCAGGTTTATTTTTTTGGTAAGCCACACTAAGGCAGCTATGGTGTAATGTCACAACATGCCAATACACTATTGTAGTTTTGCACTACAATGCTAAAAAATGTATTCAAAATATAAAAAAAAATTAACTCGAAGGAGAACATGGAGAGGTGTTAGTTTCCAAACTTGCCATGCCACAGGAGTTGTTGAGGGAGGGACAAGCTGGGCACACCCACACCCTACCCACTCCTGGATTTGTGACGACAGGAAGTGCTATCAAGTGCTATTATGGAACTGCACTGACATGGCTGACAGGCTTGTAGTGCTAGGGGAGGCTCTGGATTTTTTCTGGAAATGATAGAAAGCTTATTTGCAATGCTTGGGAACAAGGTAGCAGCAGGATAGTGATAATGTTGTGTGGTAGCATGGCTCCTGGACCAGGAATAACCTGTTGCTGTGGCGGGACGGTGGCATCATGCAGAAAGGGCCATATTTTTGTGAAGAAAATAGGCTGTTTTTTTAAAAAATGACTCCTGTGATCCCTTCTAGCTTTTAAGATTCTATGATTCTAAAAATGTGCACATCAGGGAAAATGGCATACAGAATGGCATACACTGAGAAAAGTGTTTGCAAAATATATTTATTAGGAGAATTAATATGCTAAATGCATATGGCAGACTTAAAAAAAACTGATTCAGAAACAGGTCTGTGCTCAGAACTTGTACTTCTGCTATTTAAAGACAATGGGTGGAATTGTACATTGTTTGCTTTGTTGCCTATGCATAACTAAATAGCGTCTTCCAATCCAACCCCTAAAAACATACTTTACCAGACATCAGCCTCAGTGAGAAGAGGTCTTTTCTGCTGGTGACTTGGGGCATGAATGGCATCTTGCTCCATCAATGAGCAAGGCTGTAATCAAGCGATTGCAATGGGGGTTCTGTTTCTAACTGTTGCAGCCTTGCTCACTGGCAAGAAGGTCGTAGAAATGTCATCCTCTTGCACCCCGATTGCCAGCAGAACAGATCTTCTCTCCATGTGGCTGCTGTCCTATCATCAAGTAGGGCCTTTTTTGCACTTGGAGAAGAAATCGCCCCATTCTGGTACTCACTGAACTGGAGTGCTCCCTTAGCGGATCCAGGCTGGTCCGGAGCAGTGTGTGGCTGTGTTACACACTGCTCCGGGGACAAAAATGGTGGCTTCCAGTTGGTGGAGGCAATGAAAGGCAATGTGCACTTCACCGGTTTTAAACACATAACTAAGGTTGCACTGTTTGCCCTGCTCCATGGACTTACCAACAGAGATGCTTTGCTTATTACATTCTCACATGCACAAGTGAATCATTTCAAAAATTTTCTGACCATTTATGAGGATTTTTTTTTACATATTTCAATGATTTTTGACACTTCAGGAATTTTTTGTGAAAAAGTTTGTTTTTTCAAAAAACATTTAGAGGGTAAATTTGGTTTTGTGGGGAAACCTTAGGAGAGAGCCTTTGGAGGGAGCCAAACCAACATTTTCAGTGCAATTTAGCGTATTTTGAGGTGGGGGGAAACTTTCTGTCCAAAAATGTTTTATGCACAAATGAATCCCTCACCAAAAAGGTACCAAAAAAAAGCCTTTAAAGTTCAGATAATCCTTCAGGACAACTAAGATACATCAAGAGGGACCAAATTTTTCACTGAACAGAAATGAGCTTTGGTTGATTGCTTTTTAAGAGAAATGCTAAGGTTCATTCTTTTACTTATTGCGACCACAACTGCATCAATGTGGGAAAACTATAAAACAGCAGTTCCAGTAGCCAATCCCAGTCTGGAGCCTCTTTTCACAATTCATTGGGAGTACAGAACTAATAACTCTGTTGAGAGTCTGCAATAATGCTCATTAAGAGAAACAAGAGCTGATTGAGGAGACTGGAAGCCGCTGAGGTCAGATTGTGTTTCAGGAAGCTGATGATATTCTGAAATCCTGGAACCTGGTAAGGTCACTCATCTTTAGTGGCGACAATATTACTGCTCCCTAAGGTTTTTAATCATCCACTGATCATTGATAATATGTTCTCCTTCCTATGCTCACAGCTTCACTTAATGTGATTTGATCTATTATTTGAGTGCAGTATATGAATTAGGGTTTAGTAAAACTCTTTTGGATTAGAGCTTGTGTGGCACAAAAGTAAATTTGTATAGTGAGTTTTAGAGTCACAAGTTCAAATTTCACCTCAGTCTTAAACTCACCAAATGGTTTTTAAAAACTTACTACATGCATCATCTTGCTCAAACACATCTGGAAAGTGGGGATAAAAATATTAGCCTAGTTTATAGGACAAACAGATGTCCAGTGACCATATCATTCAGATGACATTTTCTGCTTTTTAATGTTTACATGAAGCTGCTTTGGATTCACACATTTTTTTCTCCCCCCCCCCCTTTTTAAATATTTAGTTTAATACAAAGAATCAGAAGCCCTTTCCACAGGAGGTCCGCGTCCTGATATAGGGACAGGAGAAGAGTGGGATCACGACACTCCTGCATGACATTGTTGAATTTCTGTCCTTCTCCCATCGCCAGCTGGTGCCACCCCAGAGTAAATCATTGATGGGATTTCCCTATCAAAGACCACCAATTGCACAACCGTCCTGCACTTACCCGGCCTGCGGAAGCACCAGAAGCATGATGGAGGCACTTCCTGCCCCAGTACAGCCTGGGAAAAAGCCTGGCTGTGCTGCAGAAGAAAGAGGTATGTCCATCACACCTCCTTCAGCAGGGAACCAGTCAGTGCAGAGGAGGGCATTCGTGTCTGTGCTCTCATCCTAGCAAAGCTGCCGCTGGGATGACGCCAGAAACAGATAAGATGCAGAAAGGGCCATAGAATTATGGAATCTATGATTCTATTTTTAAAAGCTGTGCCTGAGCTAAGCACCTCTGCTGCTAGAGGATTGATTTTCCAAAGAGTGTTACTTGTATTAAAATCAGTAACAAGTAACATTTTCTTCTCAAAAATTGACTGGATAATTTCAGTTTCAAGACAATATGTTCATTACTTAAGGGTGAAAAGATTATTGCATGCTTTGAACTTCCTTAAGGTGTTGTAGAAATGATCATCATTATGAGTTCGATCCAGATTTAGTGTCTACTTGTAATACGTAGTTATAGCAGTTTTGGTACTACTTTGAACATTATTGATCCACCCTATGGAAACCTTGGATTTGTAGTTTGGTAAGGCACTGGGCATATTCTACCATAAAGCTGTAGTGTTGTACTTCAGGGGAATGGGCTAGATATTTCTAGAAAAAAATTCTCAGTAACTCATCAAAACTACAAATCTTAAGATTCTGGGAGGCGGCTTAGAGCAGTATCACACTGCTGTAACTGTGTAATGTAGCTACAGTCTAAGTTTGTGACAGTGTAGTTCCATTGCAATCAGTTGAAATCAATGGAGCTTAAGTTAAGTTAGTTAAGTTAATAAGTTAGCCTGAATTCAGCCCTTTGTTCATTATTCAGTTACCCATTAAGAAACATTCTTAGTGTTGTTGGCAGCAATCCTGTTAGTGACTTATGAAGTCCAACCATCAAAAGAAACTTTTTGAGTCATTGCAGAAGTTAGCATTCCGTACCAAAATCCCTTCAACTCACCTTTTGCCTGCAGGAACCCCCTCTCCATGGCCATTTAGTGACCAGTGGAGAGCAGGAAGCACCAGAGAAGTATCTGGCTATGCCTTTATATCCCAGACATTTTGGTACATTATGTCCTTATTCTTCCATTTGTCAGATGCATCTCTGATGCTCCCTAATCTCCTCAAGTCAGTAAATGGTTGTGGGGCGGGGGTCTCCTACAGCCAAAAAAAGAGGTTAGGGGGGATGAGAGGAGAGACATACTACAGTCCAGTATGTAGAACATTTATCCTAAGTCTCCATGATTCAGAAGCTCAACCATTATTAAGAATTATCAAATGGCAGCCATAGTGTCTGAGTGCAAAATTCTGAAAAACAGTGGATATTGATAGAGTACTGAGTTATTGATGAAGGAGGACATTTGAAACAAGAAAATACTTTCACTAGAGAACGATGAATAACATCACTCACCTTTATTTCAGTGGGTGTAAAACTGAGGGTGTCTTCAGGCTATTTTCACACTAGACTGTTACAGTGCTATTATTTCACTTTCAACATCCTATGGAATGCTGGGGTTTGCAATTTAGGGAAGGGACCCCAGGATTCCATAGGATGTAGAATACACATCCATAAGATGTGTAATACTAGCACTATAACAGTTTAGTGCAGAAATGGCCTCAATCTGATGTCAATCCCTTTGTTTATGATTTTCTAACCAAGACTCTGGAAACCTTCCCTGTTGGTCACCTTTTGCTCTCTCATTGACAGTTTTGCTACTCAGAATCTATCCTCACAAATCTAAAAAGTATAATGCTTTTTTGTTTCCTCTGAGTTCTCACACCACAATTTATTGTTTAGGGAAAATGATATCCTTGGACGAAGGACTTATTACAGGACATCATTCTTGTCAAGAATACAAGACCTACTTGCCATCACAATCACTTCTCATAAGAAATATACACTTGCAGAGAAGGGAGGACCCGGCTGTAGCCATGAAAACAAAACAAAGTTCCTAAATAATCTAGAAAAGGCTGCATTTTTTTTTAATGTTTTCCTTCACTCTGCAGCTGAACTTTTAAAAACATAGCATTCCTTTTTCCAAACCATGTTTCAATCTTTTCCTTTTTTCCAAGGTACTTGGAAAAACCCAAATGACATGTTGCTTCTGGATGTGAGATTGCTTTGGTCGAGATTTTTTTTTTTCTGGTGCCTGACATCTCGTGTTTAGAAATTCAAACTCTCTTGGTCCAATCAAAAGCATTATGAAAATCTAATGTGGTAATAAAAAAGTAGAATCTGAGATCTCAGAACAAAGGCTGTCATTTTCAGAATCTGAGGAATGCTGGATTTGGGGCTTCCCCAACCCTGATTCTGTACTTTATAAAAGGTTCACCATGCAGATGGTAGGAATATACACAATTCCACCCTGAGCAAAAGCAATAAAGCAGTGACATCAGTTCATTTAGCAAGCCATCAACTGGTTTCAGGTGCTATTGTAGAGCTGCATACGGAAATAAAACGTGGAAAATTATACCTTATTAAGGATATAACATTTCACCAGCTTAAGGTCTTTTGGCAGGCAGGATTCAATGGGTGGCCTGCCATGCCCATCAGTTCTGGAAGGAATCCAAGCAACAACAGATTAGGTAGAGAGGGTGTTTGCCACTGACATCATTGTGGCATGCTAGGGCCTAGCTCCTAATGCTTTTTGTCAGCCTTTAGGCTATGAACTGGGCTCTTTCTCTATTGTCTCCTCTTTATGTTACTTATGAAAGTAACAAGCATGGGTAATTCTGTGCATTTTTCTGGGGAGGGGGCCCATAGTTTACATGAGATGCTCAAAGGGGCACATCATCCCAAAAAGGTTAAAGATCACTGCACCAAACTTGCTAGCAAAGAATTCCAATTACCTCTCCAAGCAATAAATCCCAAGATTCCCTGGAATGGAGCCATGACCATTAAAGCAGACTGCTATAAATGTTTAGTATAGGCACACGCTTATTCTTGGGTGCTGGATGTTCCACATACCTAAGGAATTTTTAGTTTAAGAGCTATTTTTTCCTATCTTCCTGTCCTAGACATATTGCTTGTCCAAGGAAGCACTGAAGACATCTGAGCAGCCTATTAGATTCTTACTCACAGACTCTGCATTATTTCCAGAGTTGTTGAAAATGAGCCAATTTGTGACCTTGAAGCTGAAGTCTCCATCTAGGTCTTCTAGACTCCCATGCAGAAGTAACATAATTTAGGCAGCTTGGGATTTTATCCCAAGGATCTGGGAGACCTAGAAATAAGAATCTGGCATGAAACTACCAAAGCCTGACAAATTAGGGGTTTTGTGTGAATTCAGTACGATCTGGTCTCATCTGCACCATTTCAGCTAATGTGCAGATCGGAACATAGTTTTTGTGCTTCCCGAATTTTGAAATGCAATTTTCAACATGCCATAGAAATGATATATCACAATAGATAGCATTGAATGCTGTGATATACTCTGAGAGAAAATATATTCAAAAAAACTTATGACAATAAATACAATTTTTGTGATTTTTTTAAAGAAAAAAATACAACTAGACATATCAAAACTAAGAGACACCAAAAGAGAAGAAATGGGTCCTTTCCTAACCGGGGCCATTTCCACACTACATTGTTATAGTGCTATTATTCCACTTTCAACATCCTGTGGAATTCTGGGGTTTGTAGTTTCTTGAGGCCAAAGAGTTTTCTGGCTGAGAATTCTAAGGGCCTTTCCCTAAACTGCAAATCCCAGGATTCCACAGGATGTTGAAAGTGGAATAATAGTACTACAACAGTGTCATGTGGAAATGGCCTAGATAAAGCTTAATGGATGTATATCAAGTTCTGTACTCAAGGAAGCAGTAAAGCAGTCCAGATGTTGCAATACCAAGGAGAGCTCCTGATGAGCAACTACCTATAATAAGCTCTGAGATGGAACTGAAACCTTCTTGTGCTTCAGTCTAGAAGTCCCCTTTTGGATTCCGCTTCTTGCTTGCAAAGTGCTGAGCCTTAAATGAGCAGGGTCTCTCTCATTCCTTTCTCCCCTCAATAATTCATGCTCACCATGCTGTCTGTTCTCATAGATCATGGATCATGGAGTTCTTGGAGGTGGATGTGCAGACTCATTTCTAATGCTGAGCATCAGGGCCACAGTCATCGGTTTACACTTGGAAATCTTTGATATGAGAGTCTCTAACACCTGGTGGTTACAAATTTCCAGTTTTGTAGCAGGGTCCAGGTTTGGTGCTTCCTCTTTTGGTATCACTAATTCCTCAGCCTCTTGAGTCCATGTCCAAATCATGGCTGGACATAAGGTAATGCCAACATTAAAATTAATGTTCTGGCCTTTACTTTGGGTATGGCAGTTGCCCTTTCAATCTAGCATAAGGACAAAATCAGATATTAGTTAACTATAACTAATGTGCCTGATATAGAAAGGGGATTTTCATTGGGACTACACAATGCAGAGGGAAAATGTAACCCTTCTTTCCTCCAGCCCAATTCATCCAAAATTCTGCTTCCCAATGCATCCTAATTCCACTGGTGCTAACAGGAATTCTCCTTCTTCTTCCCCACCTAGGGAAGATTGCATCAGGATTGCAACTGGAGAAAGAATACCTGTTAACCTAGTGAACACTGAGAGTTCTCATACAGGGGATGAGAAAACAGATCAAGACATGGTTGCTAACTATGTAAGGAAACATAGGAAGCATAAGAACATTGCCATCAAGTCAGCTTCAACTTATGGTGACCATATGACTGAGAAACCTCTAAGTCACCCTGTTATCAACAACCCTGCTCAGGTGCTCAGGGCCATGGCTTCCTTGATTGAGTTTATCCACCTGTTGTGTGGTCTTCCACTTCCCTTTTTGCCTTCTACTTTGCCAAGCATCATTGTCTTTTCTAATGAGTCATGTCTTCTCATGATATGTCCAAACTATAACAGTCTTAATCATCTTGGCTTCTAGGGAGAGTTCAGGCTTGATTTGCGCTAGGACCCATTTTATTCGTCTTTTTGGCAGCCAAGGCAATCTGTAGAACTCTCATCCAGCACGACATTTTAAATGAGTCAATTCTCTTCCTATTAGTTTTCTAAACTGTCCAGCTTTCACAACTATACATAGAAATGGAAATACAATGGCATGGATAATCCTAACTTACTCAGTTACATATCTTGACACTTCAGGATCTTGTCTAGCTTCTTCAAATCTACCCTTGCAAAGTCCTAGTCTTCTGATTTTTTTAACTGCAGTCTCCATTTCGATTAATGACTGAACCAAGGTATAGGAAATCTTTGACTATCTCAATGTATTCATCACCTACTTTTTTTTTTTAATTTTTGTTTTCCAAATATTAAAATACACACAAACGTAATAATCACAAAGAAAATAAAACAACACATTACAAAAAAAAAACCATAATACAACATACAACATCAATATAATACAGTATCCACTTGATTTATCTTGTTTTTGTAATACCATCTTTTAAATTCAGGATCCAGATTAAACCCCATTTGATCTGCCAATATATATCTTCTTATTTCTTTAAAGCTGAAACGATGCAAATTAATTCTTTGGGAACAGGCTAATTTTCCCATTACACATCCATATACATATTCAAAAACCTATTCTTTTTCATTTAAACATCCACTGCAAATACTTTATCTTTCCACTTTTCTTTAAAGAAAAATATAAGTGGTTTCCAAGTTTTTTCAAATTCCTCAACTTTTTTATCACTTAGATAGATAGTTAGTTTATCCATCCAAAGTCTTCCGAAATTCCCAGTGTCTCAGTATCCCAGCTTACTTTTTTTTTTTATAAAAAAAGTTCCATTTAGAATTACGCTGCCACCAATTCCAAAAAGAAAAAAACAAAGAAAAGTGGGTAAGAAATATATTATACCCTTATTTGCAGAAATAATAGTGCCTTTCCCGATCTGAGTGGATCTCCCTGAGTCAAGATACTCAAGTGGCTTTAAAACTCCGCGAACAAGACGGGCTGTACAAAAATACAGCTACCTTCCACGATGATGGCTGCCATCCGACCTCCTCTCTCTCGGACAAGGTGAAATGTTGAAATCTTCACACTTGGACGAGAAAGGAAACAGGTCTCCGCGGCCCCATTCGAGTTCTCCACTTTCCAGAGAACTTTCGGGGGTGTCTGCTGCGACGCTGATCCCCCTCAGTCGTGAAACGCGGTGAATTCTCTCTGATACCCGAGAGAATCACCTACTCTTCGCCATTGCGGAACCGGAAGTCGTATTCATCACCTACTTTAACATTATGTAAATCATCTGTAGTCAGTTTTTTTGTTTTTTTAACGTTCTACTGTAGACATGCCTTTCTTCTTTCTTCCCTGACTTTCCATATGAAGCAGCTTTTACTGCTCCACTGATCCATCTAGACCAGTATTTTCAACTCTGAGTGGCAGTAATGGTTCTCCTGAGCTTCGGGAAGAGGATTCTCTCCTAGTTCTACCTGGAGAGCCCTACTATTCCTGAAGATGGTCCTCATGAATTACTAACCAGGTACAATAAACCTATTGTATATGTGGGGGTCCCATTCCAGGAGAACCTGTGTAAGACAAAAAATGTGAATTTCAAGTCCCATTCTTGTCCATGGATGCAACAGGTATGCCCCTGCCCTCCATAGGTGCATCAGAAGAGGACGCACTGTTTAACCTTGCTTAGCTTTGAAATTAGATGGGCCCAGGTATGATCAAAGTGGGATGGCAGTATATGCATTAAATAAATTATACATATTTAATTTATCAATATACATGACTTGATAGAAATAAAATGCATTTTAACCAATTAATTTACATTTGTTGTATAATAAATCATTTACACATGCAAACTGCACACCTTACATTTATAAACTAACATAATATATAGCTTGACTCTAAAGATGGAGAGATCTGTGACTACTCTAGATCATTCTGAAATAATGCCCCATGTGAAAGAAACACAAAGCCTCAGGACATTTAAAGATGTTTCATAACAAGAAATACAATAGTTTACTGTATTTCAAACAAATACTGTATTACAAACAATGGCCTTCTTCAAGGGCTATGAAAAGTCAGAGTAGAGTCAGGTGGGGGAAATAATACACATATGTTAATCACTTTCAACAAGACATCACCTAAATAAATGCATGAGTTATGGCTATGCAGATATGAATTGTTTCACACCTCAAATAAAATATAAGAAAATTAAACCAAAAAGAGATACATAATACAAAACTGGGGTCTCTGTGTAGTTGAGAGACGGAGTAGTGTTTGAGTGTTGGACTTTGGCTCAGGAGACCAGGGTCTGATTCCCTCCTCAGGCATGGAAATCTACTGGGTGACTCAGAGCAAGTCACACTCTCTCAGCCTCTGAGGAACACAAGGGAACCCCCCCTCTGAAAGAACCCTGCCAAGAAAACCCTGTGATAGTTCACCTTGGAGGCTCCATAGGTTGGAAATGACTTGAAGGCACAGAACACAATGCAACCCTCTGTACTTACAAAACTATATGAAAAATCAAACCATTTACATCCTCACATTTAGTTTTATTGGTCCATTCCAGTTTCTACTGATTTATTTTGAAAGACTGACCTGAAACAAGTGATGGAGGTGCCACATACATTACAGTTGGCATCCTAGGAATTATAGACCTGTGCAGGAATATTTTTTGACTGAAACTCTGGCCCATTCATGCTACAAAATTATAGTGTTATATTCCACTTTAACTACCACAGCAAAGCTTTATGGAATCCTGAAATTTGGCTTCCAGGATCCTAGAAGTGAATCTCAAAACTTTCAGGTGGAAGGTTTTTATTTTCACCTAACTAAATTGCAAAGGTGTGCATCCAAAAAGCTCCTTTCCAGTGCAAAGGGTTCTCTGACTTGCCCTTTGAGTTCTAGAACCAAGGAAAAACATTTAAAACCAAGGGACACATTTAAAATCAAAGAGGCTTTTCTGACTTGCCTTTTGGGGACATATCAGTGGAACAATCTTTGGAGTCAGCCTGGGACACATCCATTTTTGCTTAGAGAAGAGACAGAACTCACAGCAAGACCTTGGCCAGGAACATTCTTGGCTGGCCAATGCAAACCTCTATATTACCAGTAGAGCCATGGGTGGTTCAGCCATGACATGCCTGATGGGTAGGTCTCGGACTTCTCAGTCTCAACACAACCCCCCATTGTGTTTTGCTCCTCTGCAGATCATTTTATATAGTTAAGAAAGGGGAGTCCCAGTTGTCCTCCCTCTTTCTTCTGTGAAAAAAAACTAGAATAGAAGGAAGAATTGAACTAGCATTTTTAAAGGAAATCTCTAATTTTTTTAAATTTTATACTTGGGAGTTTTTTTTAAAGGTATGTGTTGACATGGCCTTCCCCACCCCCACTTACAACCTAAAGTAGTCCAATCCACATTATCACCTCAGGATTGTTCCACCTCATTCTCCTGCAAATGTAGACAAGGCAGCATTTCCATTGGTATCTACTCTCAGAGCAGAATTTTCAAGCAAGTGAATTGTGACCTTTCATTTTGATATTTTACAGTCAGTGTTCCATTTGGCAGATCAACTTTAAAAAGGGTTTGAGCTAGGTAGGGAAAGATGCAATGATTTATTAACTCAGTAACTCAGCTTTCAGCTTTAGATTTATACATTCTAGTGATGTGGGAGAACAGATGTATACAGCCAACAATTTGTACTAGGTGCAAATTTCTTTTTCAGTAGCCTCCAGCTAAACTGAGGTAATAAAAATTTATAGCATATGGATATACTTTCATGGTATGTTTCCATAAGAATATATACATAATAACATCTACATTGATATTAAAAGTGGAAATAACTTTAAATTGTTACCAATCTAAGTTATAACTTACGCATGTTCAAAGAAACCATTTCATAATTCAACTTAGAGGTACTGAGCCAAAATCTGGCACTCTGCTCATAAGCATGTTTTCTCAAGAATAAATTACATTGAAATGCATGGTGCACTAAATCACCTATTTGAAAGGACAAGGATGGAAGGTGAAAAGTATCTAGGGTCAGAGTGCATGGTGGACTTCTTGGAGGAATGGCAGCATCCAGCTGAGTAGCAGCCTTCCATCTGACCCCTAAACCAGTCCTGGATGGCTCAAAAGCTTTTTGTGGAGAGGTGCAGAGGAGTGCAGATAGGAGCAGGAAAGATTCTGAAAGACCAAACTCTTACTATTACAGTTCCCAGACAGTTACTCACAATATCTCCTTTATAGCTTTCTGAAAACATGGAACATATTTATGAGCTCATATCTTTCAGATAGTGACTGGTGTTTGGTTCAAGTTCCTTCAGGTGGTCTGTCTTTAGGACAGGTATAGGGTTGTTGTAGGGCAACATGATGGGTAAACTTGCGTTTTTTAGATACAGTTCTGTTGTGATCCCCATGACAGCGGATAGGCCTGGCCCATGACAAAGAACATCCACATTCATCAAGTCAAGTTGCCCAAGCCTAGCCAAGTCGTTTCAGCACTGGAAGCATAGGTTGAGATCTTGTTCAATGCTGATAGCATGGAAGACTCTACCAGTGTCCTTCTAGGCATCCCCTTTAGCCCTTGCAAGCAACTTCACCTTGGAGATCTCAGAGAATGATGTTTCTTTCTCAAACGGTGTCCAGAAGCTCCCATCTCCAGGTCATGGGTTGTCCCTGGTGATGTTTCCTCGAGATGAGGTTGTACATGTGGCCAGTCATGACTCAAAGAGATACAAGATACCTCCTTCTGCAAAGAGCAAATAAGTACATACATCAGTATAATGAGAGATGACACTAGACTATATCATTAATAGATTCTGGCCATAAATTAGCACAAGTTAAATCTTATCCAGACTACCTGAAATCTTTATGAACTTGCTAGAGTCTTAAGGTCCTGAGGGGGGGCTTATCTCAGTCCCACCACCCGGGCCTTTCTGGTGAGGACACCAGGGAGATCCTTCTCAGTGGCTCTACCCAGGCTGTGGAATTTCCTTCCAAAGGAGATCAGGCTGCCTACCCCACTCTCTGTTCTCCTTTCTCTAGTTGGCAAAGACCTTCCTAGATATTTACTGATCACCTGTTTGCAGGGAGTCCCTTTTTATGGAGACTGCTACTGTATTTTTAACTTAATTGTTTTTTTTTAATGATTTTACACTTTTAAAAATTTAATAGCATTTTGTTTAATTTTGTTGTAACTTTTTTTTCTGGTTTTGAACTTTTTCCTGTTTTAACATTTTTGTAAGCCATGGCGGGGGGGGGGGAGTAGAGGTATAGAAGTAGTTGCTGTGGTTTTTACTGCCTCAGGAAGTAAAAATAAAACAACATACATTTGGTAGCTAATAAATTGCCGCCTTTTCATGAAATCCTGACTACTGACGGTGGCGGGGGAGCAATCTTGTTATCAGTAAGTTCATGGGGGTGGCAGAGAATAGAATTGCCAAGTGAGGACAAATCTTAAGGCCCTTAAATTTCATGGCCAAAACCCTAAGACCAAGGAACAGCTCCTTGTGATGTCAGAGGAAGCGTGATGTTACAAGACTGATGTCACAAGAGCTGTCCATGGTGACATAATTAAGCATAGTACATTAACAATCAAACACAAGTGTGTGGAATGAGCCAGTCAAGTTAAAAACACTAGTTCTTATCAAATGAAGAAAATAAATACATACACACCTTTCATGACAGCAGTCTTGACTGAGATTCTTTCCTCTTGCCATGAGGACCAGAGAAAAGGAGCCAGAGCCTCAGATCTGGCAGCCTCCTATGTGGACATTGTATCCTCCAACAAACCTGGCTGAAATTAGAAGCACTGGAGCACTATTTTTCCGTACCAGGTGATCAGATGGGATGTGGAGAAATACGGATGCAGAATTCCCAGGATGCAGCAGCAGAGGCTACACAGGGAGCAGCCAAAGACTATAGTCATGATGTAGCTATTAGTGTGTGTGTGTGTGTGTGTGTGTGCAAATGAGTGCATTGCTCCCCCAAATAAGAATTCAGTCCCCAGATTTCAGGCATTCCAGTAACTTAAAGCTTCAGTAAAACATACAGAGTTGAGGCATCCAGAGAAAAAGGTCAGGCAAAATTACCAAGAAAATACAAACACAGCAAATACATAGTTTCTAAGTGTCAATGATTTTCACAGGCTCACATTCTGTGATGCTAGAAATTTGGGGCTAAAGGAATGAAGGAAATAGCTGCTGCACAACTGACAAGCTTCTATACAGTCATCTGTTTCATGGGGGATTGGGCAACCATAACACATGCTACTTGCCTTCTTTTTGATATATAAAAAAGGACTGGAATTAAAAATCCAAAGTCACCTGTCTAAATAAAGTAAACTTACATGATCCTATTTCTCAGACTTTCCTCTTGCCTGCCCTCCAAAAGTAGAAGAATACATCCCCACCTCATGCACACAAAATACACAGATATACATGAACAAATGATCCTCCACTAAAGCCAGGAGCGTAGAATTTTCAAAACATACTCAGTAAAAGCTTGCTAACATAGTGCAGTGGTTTGAGCATTGAACTAGGACTCTAGGAGACAAGGGTCTAAATTCCCACTCAGTTATTGAAACCCATTGGGTTATCTTGGGCAAGTCATACCTTCACAGCCTCAGAAGAAAGCAACATCAAACCTCCTCTGAAAAATCTTGCCAGGAAATTCCTATGATAGGATCACTTTAGGGTCATTATAAATCAAAAGCAACTTTAAGGCACACAACAACAAAATCAGTAAAAATATCAATAGCATGTGGAATAGCTGGGGAGGAAAGAGAGGCCAATTCCATTCCAGGAATGGAGACATATAAAAGTCTGAATGGACAAAGTTAAGTGGGTAGTTGTAAGTTTTTCTCCCTGTCCCATAATCTTCCTTTCATACTGGGGTCAGCACACGCACACACAAATGTGCAGAGGAATCAGAAAAGGCAAAAATAAGTAAATCTTCACTCAACTCATCTTTAACTTAGAAAATTCATGATCACAAATGTATTCTATGATTACCAGTTTGGACTAATTGGTTGATTAATTGCTTGGTTGATGGATTGTGTTTTTCTTCCACTGCACTGCCAAAAAAAGACTATTCAAATAGTTTACCTATGATCAACACAGATAAGACAATCTCTGCCTACACACTTATAAACCAAACCAAAACAATATAACACAAAAGGAAAATGTATAGAGAGTGAAATGGTAAGTAGTCTTTCCACTGGGTTGGTGGGGTTGCCTTGCATCTTATCATACTTCCCTGCGCTACTGCTGGCTGAAATAGCTGCTGGGGGTAACTTTAAAGGGCTTTAAAGAGAGGTTAGATAAATTCATGGAGGAAAAATTCCTGCCTTTGTACTGCACACATACACACTCTGTCTTGGCTGGGGTGAAACTTTATTTGTATCCAGCTATATGCGCTGGCAAAGTCAACTGGTTTGGAGGCATTATACCAGTAGCTGAGTGGAAATAAATATATATAAGCTAACATTAGACCATCTTAACTAAGGCCTTTTCCGCACTGGGTGAGCGAATCGCCCCGTGCCGGTACTCACTGGACCTGTGTGCTCCATGCAAGGGTCCAGGTTGGTCCGGAGCAGTCCGTGGCCACTGCTCCGCTCTGCTCCGGGGATGAAAATGGCGGCTTCCGGTTGGTTGAGGCTCTCCACCAACCGATGAAGCTCGCCATCCTAAAGCCCACCCCCGGCAGATCTGCAGGCTCGCACTGGTGTGAGCCTGAAAATCTGCACTGGAGCGCGGCCACGGAGTGGCACACTCCATGCTTTTGAAAGACCTGTTTTAAGCGGTCTTTCAAAAGCACGCTGAACGACCACTTTGGATCGTTCCAGAGTGGGCTGAGGTCTGGAACTGCACAAAGTAGTCTGGACCCAGTCCGCTCCCAGGTGTGGAGGACGCTCTGCACTGTTTTAAAAACCCAGTGCGGAAAAGCCTAAGAAGGAGTTGGGATCATGCTGATACCTCTACCGGTGCAGTCTTCTTGATTCCATAATTATGTCATTCACACAGATCTCAGCTTGAAAGTTCTAGACTCAAAGATAATGCATTGAATCATACTACCAAAAAAAAAAAAAATCTCTCGTAACCCAAAGATAAAAGAATTATTCTCTAAAATATTTTGGACAATGTGTGGAATAAATCACAAAGAATTCCTTGGCTGCTTCTTTCTTGGTAATGTCTGCTTTATGCATGCCTGTTCGCTTAAGAACTCAACTTTTGAATATGAAAAACCATTTCAGACTGAGATGGAAAAGTATGTGTGTATGTTCCTTGTGTTTGCTATTCTGTCCACCTTAAGCATTTTTTTTCTTCCAAAAAAATTGCTTCTCAAGTTCCCTTTTCATTTTGTAAACGTTTGAAATTTTTCTTATGGCTGCAAATGTGATTGCAGCTATAAATTCCTCACTCCATTTTTAAAATCCCTTTGACATGTGACAAGGAGTTGGAAATATATAAATATTGAGTTTTATGTACTTTTTCCGTGTTATCCACATCTGCAGTTCCATTATAATTCATCATCTGTAACATAAACAAAGGAAAATTGATCAGAAACATTAAGTCCAAGAAGCATTCCTTTCAACATGAAGTTGGTCTGTCTGGCTCAAAAGGCCAAGAGCACAACCCTGTGGGTTGCAGCATTAGTGCTGACATCGCACACAGGATCATCTTCAAGCTTATGTGTCTCTATCACACAGAGACTGCAATGTCTGATGTGACTGTTTTGCTTCCTACTAACAGCCAACAAATGTGCAAATACTCTGGTGGAAAATGGAACAAAACATACATGGTGTCATGCCCTGCCTGGGAGACCCTGGCAGTGAGGAATCCAAGGCAGAAGTTTCTCCAGAGGCAGGCGTTTCCACAGAAGCTTACTCAGGAGAAGATAATAAGCAACAGCAGGAGCCAGAGCAAGGGGAACAAATATCAAAGGATGAAACAACACAGACACTTACTGTGCAAAAGAGACAATGTCAGAGAGAGAGGCTGTGCTGCTCAGTTCGTTTAAGTAACAAATGAGCCCTAATGAAGGAACACCTGTGGTGACAGCATCAGCAGATAAAAGGTTTTCAGCTGGCTTTTTCCTTTCAGTGTCAGCAACTGATCTTTACAGTTGTGGAAGCCCTGTGTTGTGTTCTCTTGTATCTGGACTACTGCCCTGTGCTGTGTTCTCTTGTATCTGGACTACCTTGAACCTCTGCCTGTTTGACTATTACTTGGATTTGCCCTTTGGATTTGTTTGCTTCAGAACCTAAACTCTGTTTGGACATTTTTCCCATTCTTGCCTTATGAGTAAACCCTGCTCTGCTGTTTGGTGATTGTCTGATCTGCCCTGGACACGACACATGAAGCAATGATGGCACTGAGCTGTAATAGCATAAGAAGTTTCCTCCTGGATCAAACCAACAGCCCAGGAGGACCAACACCAGGATTGCCGAAGGTGTAGTCAAATATCCCATCTTAACTACTGCACACACAACCTGTTGCATGCCCATGTGTGCTACCCCGGGTTGACTTACAACTTGAAGCAGTAACCACAATTATATGATGTGCAGAGGATCACTACAAGCTGTGCAGTAATGGCAAGTGTGTGCAACTAGGGACCTTTCAGCAGCACCCTCCCATCCTGCAATGGGGACAGGAAAAGGACAGGACCACGACACTGCTTCTGCATGACATTGTCATAGTCCTTCTCCCATCCCCAGGCGGTGTGATTGTGGAATAAATCATTGATGGGTTTTCCCCATCAACGACACCATCCCAGACTTACTTGTCCTGCAGAAACGCAATAGCTGCACTTCCTGCCCCAGTGCAGCCTGGGAAAGTACCTTGCTGTGCTGCAGAAGGAAGAGGCATGGCCACAAGGAGTCTGCTGGTGCTGAATGGAATGCTCTCACTGTGCTCCCCTCCCAGCAGAGCCACTGCTGGGATCCCTACCAGACAACTTCAGGAAAAAGTAGGATGCAGAGAGGGCCCAAGTAACAACTAATGACACAGATGTAGTTCCTCCACCCCTGTAGCTTGTAGAAGATTGAAATTCTTTGCCCTATACCTGGGCCACTTCCACACTAGACTGTTACAGTGTTACTATTCTGTTTTCAACATTCTATGGAATCCTAGGGTTTGCAAACCCCAGGATTCCATAGGATGTTGAAAGCGGAATAATAGTGCTATAACAGTTTACTGCAGAAATGGCCCTGGCGGTCTGAATCTGTCTGGATTTGCTGGGAGTTGCCATCTTGGTCACTTTGGCTTCCAGGTTTGCCCAGTCCTATCAGGAAATTAACGGGAAAATAAGTTGCAGCTTTATATTATTTTTTTATTCTAATAACACAGATAAATATGCTGTCCTCAGCAGCATAGCTCACATAGACATTGAATCAGTCTAGGCACATTCTTATAACAAACTTAAACTTCTATTAGAATTACATAGCAAAGTGTTACGCTCCCTCTCCTAGTGTGTCTGTTTAACATTATCTCTACACCAGCATTTGGTTGGGTATTAGATCTTCATAAAGAAAGGAACATCCTACTGTGTGTAGGAGTTTGGGGTATCAGCGTTTGCTTGGCAGCAGCAGCTTAAAGGTGGATCCACTTGCCAAGAGCAAAATCTGGGCCTTTGTTGCTCAAAAGGCTTCTATTTTATATGCTCTCAAACTTTTGTTTAGCCAGTCAGCTGAAACAATCTACATTCCTCCCTTGCTCTCTCATTCCATCAAAATAGGGGTATGGGGTAAGGGTAGAAGTCATTACCATCCTACCTGTCAGTGTATAGCCAGCGCCCACACTGAGGTTTATTCTCTTTAAAATTTACTGGTGTCTCCTTTTCTTGAGTGCAAGTGTGCAGGTGTTTCGCTAGCATTAGGCAAGTAACCTTATAGTTTGGGGCTTGTTATCACTATAAGCACTTATTTACCTTCATCTTCCTTCACTCTTAACTTTGTTTAAACTTAGGCTGGAGCCCTGTGCCCAGATCTAACATGCATCTATATTTATAATATGCACCAAAGGGTACAGCAGCTTAAACAGATCAAACAGAAATCTAAAGAGCAGCTCAGCCTGTTATACAAGGATGCACGGGCCAAGTAGCAAGACCTAAGCCATTTTCGCACTAGACTGTTATAGCACTATGATTCCACCTTCAACATCCTATGGAATCCTGGGGTTTGCAGTTTAGGGAGGGGCCGGCTGGATGTTGAAAGTGGAATCATAGCACTATAACAGTCTTGTGCGAAAATGGCCCTAGCCAAGCACCGGCACTCCAGCCACTGCCCAGAAATGTCGCTTGGGCTACAAAGATCCACCTGATTGAACACAGGTGACACATGCAAGCATGAGCACCTGGTATGCCAGTGACATCACTTTCAGGTTCTTGAGGAAGGAGGTATCCAGTTCTCCTTACACAACAGCCCCCTACACATGTTCATCTTACTTGTCAGCTTTAGGAGCACTTTAGGAGCATTTAGTAGCCAGCAGTGACATCATCTTTGTGCTTCCAAATGCAGCAGAACACTTTCTGGATACTCCTGTCCTCTCTCAGCATTAAATGACTGTCAGTTGGGAAACAGCTACCTGACATTTCTGTTCCCCCTTGTGAAAATGATTTCCAGTATGAGGTGGATTTGAGAAAGGGCTCCTTTTTCTGCCTCTCATGCTCATGGGAAGAGGTGGGAACATGAGGTAGCTACTTCTCAATCACAAGGGGATCCCACTGGCTACTGCCTGGTAAATGGGGTTTGTGGAGGGTCACACCAGAATTCACTACTGAACAATGTTGTGATGGTGCTACATAGCACACGATGGTCATGTAGGACTCTGGTGATAATTCTTGCACAGAAAAACCAGCATTTTTTTTCACAGTAAACAAAATATTTCTCCATGTGGCAGAAAAACACATATATTTTTCCTGGGGGGAAAAAAAATCAAAATGCAAAGAATACAGTGACTGCTGCTTAAGGAATCCTTCCATGTTCTATATGGGCAGATAAATGAGCAATAAAATATGTAGCCAGGCAATGATTTAATTCTGTCATTGCTATAAGTTTGAAGACTTGAAATCTCATCATGACACAGATTAATTACTCATTTCTGTTCAACTGATAATAGGTGTCCCTTCAAGATGCCCATGGGAACCTTTCACTATTTAATCTGCCAAATAAATATAGGAGCATTGCAAAAGGAAGTCCCACTATTATCTGTGACATCATGCAAAAACCGTGGTAGGTAAAGTATACACAGTGTCATAAAATACTTCAGACCAAAACTCACATGCTCTTTTTTCACTCCCCTCAACTATGCCAAACTGTATAATCCCATTGAATTTATTTTGATTTCTACAATGAATCACAAAAGCAATCCCAGGAGATTCAATTAAAGCAATAAAATATTGGGAAGGACTCTTAGCTTAATGCCAGAGTGCAAGCTTTGCTTTCATAAGGCCATAAGTTCAAACTACAGCATTGTGGATCCTTGGCATCCACATACGCTTGATCACATTTCAGTGTGCTTACCACATGCATTGGCCTGTTCCCATGCAACTTACCACAGCAGTAAAACCACGCCTCTCCAGATCATGAATGACAGATGTACTGGTACATGTGGTAAGTGCATTTAAATATAATCTGGTGTGTATGGAAGGTTTCCACAGACAACAACACACATCTTGATCATGCTTTACAGAGACATCTACCTCAGATCTTGAAGGCTCTACAGATGGAACAAGCACAAGTGATTTCAAAGTCTGGAAATATTAATTTTTGTAAAAAAAAAGAAAGAAAGCCACTGTTCCCAAAATCAAGTAACTTTCCCAAGCTCTGATTAGGCTAGATTAGAGGTTTTAAACAGGTGATCCATGGACCACTTGGCATGTTCATGAATTAATTTCACATTCAGCCTATGAACTGGAGGCAAAAGCGTGGTTTCGTTTCCTTCAGTTTCTTTCCTGTGGCTTTGAAAACTGTGTTTGCCTTACATTTTCATCAGGAGATGGTTCATAGCCTTCAGCAAATTGTCTCCAAAGATTAAGAACCACTTGGTCTACCTATCCTAGTAGTCTGACTCAATATAGCACAGGTTTATGTGTTCATTAAGTGCTCTATAGTAGTGTTAAGCACTTCATGTCTTAATTGACTATCCCATTAAGTGTATCTCTAAGATTTAATCAGTACAAAATGCTCTCCTGCATCCATAAGCAGATATTTATTTCATTTATTTTATTTCTATGCCACCTTCTAGCACATAGTCCTCAGAAAGCAGCTCACATGATCAAAATTTAAAATATAAGATGTAACAGATATAACAGAAATATAAGATATAACAGACATTTTTATTATTTAATTATGTATTTATTTTTATTTCAACAGGTATTCAATATATGATATGGCCTGGCTGGTGAAAGGTGCTGGCTATGCACTATGAGGAATTTATGAATGTTTGTGTTTTAATTCTGCATTTTAACTTAGTTTTAATTCTTATTTGATTGTTTAAATTTGTGCTTTAACTTTTGTATACCATGATTTTTAAATATTTTAATTACTATAAGCCGCTTTGAGTCCTTACCAGAAAAAAGTGAGATATAAATAAAGACAACAACAGCAACAACATGGCCTAATGCCCTCCAGATATATATAACTCCCATAATTCCAAGTGCCTGAAAACTGTTCACCTAAATTTATTAAGGGATTAAATTCTTCCATACATGGCTCAAATGGAGAGACAAAAGGTTTAAAAACCTTACTATATATATTTACCAACTATACCACATCTTCCAACTGTTCCAATTTGGCAGGGACAGTCCTGATGAATCCCACTTTTGCAGCTGCTTTTAAAAATGTTGCAGTTTCTTTCTCTTTCTCCCATTTTTCCCTTTGTCTTCAACTAACTTCAATTACTGCAAATTAAGTTCAAAGTGCAAAAGCAGTTTGCACTAAATCCAGCATGGGGTGAGCAGAGGAGAGGCAGAGTCCTGCTTCTTTCCATAGGATCAGGCAATAGTAAACTCCTGCAGCCTCTCCTATCTTTGTGTTCCTCACCAGTGATGAAGTTTGCCAGCTTCACCACCCTTTCATGTTACCTGGGGACACCTATTTTTATCTGTGGAATGATGGAGGTTATGCAGGTGCCCACCCTTGATGTAGAAGATGAACAGGTAATTCATGGCTCATCAGATTTTACTGGACAGCAGTGGTGAGGGACTACTGGAGCTTTGTTTCAACACTATATGGAGATCCAGAAGGTCACCAGTTTCTCATCCCTGATCTAGAGTTTCAATTCTCTCGCTAACACTGGATTTAACAAAAACCAGGATCATGTTGACTGATGTAATTACACTGGTGTAAGTATCAGTGGCATAGATGGCAACCTATGTGATGGCATTGGTGGCAGATCACTGGCTGAGGTAAAATAGCCGCAGGTACTGCCACAATAGAAATGCGGAGAAGGCAAAAAGCCATCTCTGTAAAGAGAGGAAGCTACCCTTCTGGCTCCTGAGTTCTGCCAACAGACATGGTTGATTCTATTGTCCCCAACACAACCACTACATATGGTTCCACAGAGAACTTTACATTGGTGTGAGAGACCCTGGCCCTTTTCGCACGGGCCTTTGCGTGAGCCTCGCGGGAGTGGGAGCATCGCTCCACACGACGCACTCCCACTTCCGCCCGGCTCACGGGGCTGAAGCGGCGCGAGCGCGGGTTTTTTGATTTCGTGTACAAGCGAAAATCACCCCGCGCTCGCGCAACGCTCCCGGAGCCCACCCACACTTATCTTTCGTGCGGAGTCGGCCGGGTCACGCTTCCTTCCCTCCGCCCCTGCGGAAGGAAGGAGCGGGGTGGGGAGGTAGCGCGATGGACGCGCCGCCCGCTTCGCGCGCGCGCGGGGGGGACGCGTCACCGCCCGCTTCGCGTGCGCGGGGGGAGGAATCCGGCGCGCGCACGGGGGGAGGAATCCGGCGCGCGCACGGGGGGGAGGAATCCGGCGCGCGCACGGGGGGGAGGAATCCGGCGCGCGCACGGGGGGAGGAATCCGGCGCGCGCACGGGGGGAGGAATCCGGCGCGCGCACGGGGGGGAGGAATCCGGCGCGCGCACGGGGGGAGGAATCCGGCGCGCGCACGGGGGGAGGAATCCGGCGCGCGCACGGGGGGAGGAATCCGGCGCGCGGGGGAGGAATCCGGCACGACACCCGCTTCGCGCGCGCGGGCGGGGTGAAAATCCGGCGCGAGGTCTCCCGCTTTGCACGGGGGGAGGGCGGCTTGCGCAACAAGCCTCCTCGGTGCCACTTCCCCGCTGGTTCCTTCGCCTGCGGAAGGAAGGAGGGGGAAGCGGCAGCCTCCCGGACGAGCCTTCTTGCGCTTGCCGGCCTCCCCCGCTTGCGCTAGAAGCCTCAGTGCGGAAAGGGCCCCTCACACTGGCATCAAACACCATCAGGATTATATAGACATTTTTCATCGCCACTCTTAAGCTGGACCACTTGTCTATCAAGGATCATTTTGCCATCAACTCCCAATTAATGTTATGACCACTGTAAAGATAATCGCTTGCTGGAACTTTTTGCGGCTCCAATCCTTCACTTACCTCAATCCCAGCATACGTATAAAAATCTCTCAATTTAGGGTACACTGCGTCCACAAATATCTATGCCAAATAAAACATCTTTGTCATCTGGGTGTGTGCTTTTAAAATGTTTTACACTACTTTAACCAGTTTTAATCTGTTTCCTGTTTATTTGTTAAACTGTTTAAGGCATATTTGGCTTTTTAAAATTGTTTTATTGTTAACATGGTTTCAAGTTGGTCAAGCTGATCTTACCTGGAGATCTTTAGATGGAAGCCAGATATAAATATTTTAATACATGTAAAATAAATTTTGTTGGTTTCACTTTTTAATGAAATTGTTCAGCTTTTTGGCTGAGTGTACAGTAGCCAACCAAAGAGAAACCAGGTGATGTATATATACAGTTCTCCCTCCACATTTGCAGGTTTCACTTCCACAGATTTGATTATTCATGGAAGTGCCCTTTGCACCCCCCCATTCTCCCCCTGACACTTTGGGCCCTCCACACGGCAGGAATGTGCAGGGCGCCCGGTACCGGGGCTTGCGTGGGCAGCCAGGAGTGGGTCCGCAGGGGCGTGCTGCTCTGGTGATCACTCACAGGAGTCTACAGGGCCAGCGATTGCCATGTCCTTGCATACCCCAGGGCCTGCACTCACGTGGGTGGCCAGGAGTGGGGCTCCAGGGGTATATAGGGCCGGCGATCACCACATCCATGCACACCCTGGGGCCTGGGCTTCCACAGGCATTCCAGAGCAGGCCCACAGGGGCTGCAGGGCTGACTAATGCTGCCCCTGCAGGCCTTGGGCCTGCACGCTCTGAAGGAGGTCTGCAGGACTGTGCAGGGCCGAGATTGCAGCCTCCCTGCATGCCCCGGGGGCTCCCCCGTTCCCTGCGGCGTGCAGGAGCATGGAGAGAAAGCACTAGCCTATTCACGATTTTTTGCATTCACGAGGGTTCTCTGTCTCTATCCTTTGTGAATGTGAAGGACCTACTGTATGTATGTGTGTGTATGTGTGTATATATATATATATATATTTGTGTGTGTATACAAATAGGTAGATAGGTAGATGTATGGAAGATAACATATAGAACAGTTTCTTACCATACACAACAACAAGCACAGTTTTGCGAATAAAAGTAAACAGGAAACACACTGTTTTATTTAGACAGGATTTTGGCTATTAACTGGAGAGTGCTAATTTTAATGTGGGGAGTGGTAATTTTATCCTGTTGTATTTTAATTGTATTTTATCTATTTTAATTGCTTAGTATTTTAACTGAATAGTTAACATAATATTTTAATTTTTTTCAAACTATTGTGACTGTTTTTAGCTGTATTTTGTTTTAGTCTGTATTGTGACACAGCTTGGGTTAAAGATGTGGAATAAATAAATAAATAAGCAAGCAGGAGACAGAAAACTACAGACATTGTCAGATTCCTTGGAAGTGCCTTATACAGGTGTGCAAATGTCATACAGACAATTTATATTCTTGTGAATGCTGAAAAATGTTGTATATGAAGAGACCTGGAGAGATATATCTCAAGTTCATGAAAAAGACAGCCTAGCCTGAGGGAGGGAGGGATGGAGGGAGGGAGGGAAGAAAGAAAGAAAGAAAGAAAGAAAGAAAGAAAGAAAGAAAGAAAGAGAAAGAGAGAGCAAGAAAGCTTATTCATGCTCTGTGTATTTTTCTCAATTACTCTTATTCATGTGGGTGTAACCTCCAAAGTAGAGGATATATGCTTTAGTCATTTAATAGGGGAGCACAATAGAACAAGATCAAATACTTGGCTAATTTAATCAGCATCTCAAGCATATATACGCACCCATGGTCTGTAACAGTGCATACAGTTATACACAACAATCTGTTGAAAATCAAGAAGAATTAAAGCTTGCATAACTGTGGACAAGATTTCAGCAATAGTCTGGAAACTCTGGTCTCTATCTGAGATCTGAATTCTTCGTGGAGTGTTTATAATCTGAATCAAATGACTGTCTCAAGAAGCTGGAAAGCCAAAGGTAGATTAGGAATGCTATTACCTGGAATGAATTACAAAATCAGCTTTCCAGATTCTTAGACCAAGCAAAACATGAAAAGAAGCTGATTTTCCATTGTCATCTGCTACTGAATATTTATCGCCACCCCTGGCTCACTGCAGTTCAAGCCTGGCAACTCAGTCAGACTAGCTGAAAGGTCAAAAGTGTGCTTAACCTGAAAGAGCCTTATGCTCTCAGCTAAAGTTTCCATTCAGTGATGGGTAAGCTTGGAAAAGTTATCTTTTTTTTTTTTTTTCCAAGACTCCCAGACTCTTCCACTTAGCATGGGACACCAGCCATACTGGCTCAGGAATTATCCTAGGAGCTGCAGTCCCCCAAAAATAACTTTTCCAAGACCTATGGTATATGCAAGTATGGAAATATGGTCCAAGATCTTTTATCAGAAGCTGTCCACTAGCCAGTAAATGACTGTATTGGGGACTGTTGTCATTGTTTATGTGTGCCTTCATGTCATATCTGACTTTTGGTGACCTTCAGGCAAGCCTGTCACTGGGTTTTCTGGGGCTGAGTGTGTGACATGGCCAAGGTTACCGTGTGGGTTTCCATGGCCAAGAATGGAACCCTGCTCTCCAGTGTTGTAGTTTACCTAGGAGTCTCCAGATGCCCTTGCTCTCCCAGGGCAAAGGAATTGCAAAAGGAGGTACAAGATACTTCCATTTACTGTGCCCTTAAAAGTACCTTAGGTTACACCAGTGTAATGCACTAACAGAATTCTGTCCATAGAATTCCAGCACTTACCAATGACTCCACAATGTGGTACCACTCTATTCTGCTTTGGTTAGACCTCATTTGGAATTCTGTGTCCAGTTCTGGGCTCCTCAATTCAAGAAGGATATTGACAAGCTGGAGTGTGTCCAGAGGAGGGTGACCAAAATGGTGAAGGGTCTGGAAGCCATGCCCTATGAGGAACGGTTTAGGGAGCTGGGTATGTTTAGTCTGCAGAAGAGAAGGTTAAGAGGGGACATGATAGCCATGTTTAAATATTTGAAGGGATGTCATGTCAAGGAGAGAGCGGGCTTGTTTTCTGCTGCTCCAGAGACTAGGACAAGGAGCAATGGATTCAAGCTGCAGGAAAGGAGATTCCATCTGAACCTCAAGAACTTTCTGGTGATCAGAGCTGTCTGGCACTAGAATATGATGCCTCGGAGTGTGGTGGAGTCTCCTTCTTTGGAGGTTTTTAAGCAGAAGCTGGATGGCCATCTGTCAGGAGTGCTTTGATGTGGGTGTTCCTGCATGGCAGGGTGTTGGGCTGGATGGTCCCTGTGGTCTCTTCCAACTCTAAGATTCTATGATTCTATGGACTCGTAAGTATTTTGGGCTCCAGTTTATATCTGAAATATGTTGGCTAAATGCTAGTTTGAGATCATGTCCCCCAAGAAAAAACTTTGAAAACATCCCCATTAGCATGATTAAGATTAAAAGTGTGTGAGGGTGGGATCAGGCATGGTAATAAAATAGGATGTTTGAGTGTGTTGCCGGAAATTTATTAGCTCAGGAGCTCTAACACAACTGCATTCCTACGCAAAATTCTTGGGAAGCTGCCAGACAGTATTAAACACAGCAAAAAAACATTTATACTAGTCCATGACCACTGCCTGTGATATGTATCATTTCTTGCAAATGTCTTGCAGGAAGAGGTCACTGGAGGGCAGCTATAAGAAAATGCCCTTTTAAATTAATTATGTGCCTTTCCCTCCAAAGTAATGAGGTGTCAGGCAAAATGGAATATTTACCATGTGAAAACAAATGTGAGCAGTGCCAGTACAGTCAGTTTGCAGCAAACAGGATGGGATTTTGGTCCTCTGGAAAATTCCCACCCAAAAACTATATTGAAAAAGACAAACTGATATCTTTTTTAAAAAATCCACCAAACATTATTGAAATTATAAAAACAGTTCTAGTCAAATCTGCTGCAAAGATAAAACTAATACCCACAAAGGAATTCTCATGCCTCTTTCCCTTACAGAGAACTTGCACAGACAAGGTATCAGTGGAGAGGACCTAACTGGGATTGATCCAGCTAGGAGGGATGCTTGCACGTCTAGCCAGATTAGGTTTACTTGAAAAATCAGAATCAGAGAACAAAAGAGGGATGGCAGTGAGGGAGACTTGTAAGTTACCAAGTTCTAAATGAAGGGAAAACAAAGAACAGATAGCTTTCCAGTCTTTTCTTGAAGCTCTGGTGGCCCAAAGCTGCAGCACCTCATCAATAGTAGCAGAATGAGGCTCTCCCCACGCTTGGACTACAGCTGGAACACATCAACAAGGGAAATCCTTTGTGGAGGGTTAATAGTGGAAAGGGTTTCACACAGTCCCTTGCCTCAATGTCCCTTTGTCCCAAAATACTCCAATGTTGAGTCTTAAGGAAGCATCTCCTCGTGTTTGTTTGAAGGGCAGCAGAAACCTCAGCACAATCAGAGGGGAAGTTCAGAAACACTGAGCTTAAGAAGAATTAAGTGCTTCTTAAATTTCCAAGTAACTTCTTCCGAAGCATTTTTATGCCTTTAGAAACCTATGGGTTTTTCACATAATATATTTTCAAGTTAATGTGTAAATTAGCTGTATATGACCTGACCAGGGATGAGGCCAGTATGGTGTAGCGGTCTGAGTTTTAGACTAGGTCTCCTGGAGAGGAGGATTTGCATTCCTGCTCAGCCATGGAGACCCACTTTGGCAAATCACACTTTCTCATCCTCTGCAAAAGGAAACAGCAAACCCCCCTGAAAAAATCTTCTCAAGAAAATCCTAGGAAAGGATCTCTATAAATCAAAAGCAACTTGAAGGCACATAATAACACAAGGGATGGAAAAGAATTTTGTGGTTTTAAGACACTCACTGAGGTTACCCACTTCACACCTTCCAAGACTTTTTGAGAGGCAAAGCACACCCGGCCCCCAAACTCTGCCCGTTTCTAAGACTTGTAGTACAAGTCTTTTCCATTTTCCTCAGCCCTTCAGATATCTGAACACCAGAGGTCTATCTAGCGTAAACAGCACTTAGGGCAAGCATGGAAGTTGTGACCCTTCTTACTTTTACCCCAATCCCTACGTGCACAGCTTTATTGCCTCCCCTGGCATTGACGGTCAGGGCACATACCCTACTTGCCCCACCCTAGATACACCTCTGCTGAACACATTGCCAGCTCTCCTCTCAATCATCTCTCCTCCAGGTTTAACTGCATTTGGTCTTGATGTTCATAAGGGGTGTCTTCTAGACCTCCCTCAGCACTTTTCTAAAATTCTTCTAGTGACAACAAAATTCCACAATCAAAGGCAAGGGATGGAAAAATTAACGTAAACTCAAGTCAACTATGGGGCTAAAATGAGTGACATTTCTCAGACTTGAGTGCTCTTGAGTAGCTTGCTTCTGCAAACAAATACCCTTTCTTATTTGAACAAAGGATAATCCCCCAAGCCACTTTGATGGGGAGTTTAAGGGGCAAGCACCCTGTTTCCTCAAAATTCCTGCAGGTTGCCATGGCTGGGACATCCCCATCACTGAGGAAACAGAGGCCTTGGTGAAATGGTTAAACAAACACACAGTTATTGTTGAGCTTTGGAAAAGGATATTAGATTACATACCAGGAAAGCAAGCCATGTCTGTCTTCGGCCTTCAAGAACCTTTTGAGAGACTGTTTTCCTATAGTGCAGAGCTTAGTTTTGATTACAAAGCACCCAGAAGTTTAGTTTATTTATCCAAGCATTATTCTAATATCAACTCAGAGAGCCCAGTTGTGCCTTCAATTACACAAGCAGCTCAATGGGAAATTCACTGCTACAGCTGAGAATGTGGATTTTATTCTTCTTCATTGCCAAGTAAGTTATTTATATGCTGAGATGTTTTAGGCTGCTTTCAGAAGGAAAATGCTTGACATTTCAATAATGGAATTGCTTGTTTTATAGCACTCGATTAATGGCTAAGAGCATGTCATATGTTAGTAAAATCAGCCATGACAGGGGAAGAAAGATAGTTAGTTGTAAGCAACTGGAGAAAACAGCAGGAAGTGAAAGGCAATAGGTAAACGCTGAAGATGAAGAATTCTAGACAGTAACAGATCAAACAATGGTATGTTGAGATCAGAGTAAATCAGCAGGAGGAGAAATCTTGCTACATGAAGATGCAGAAAGAAGAAAATAGAGGCTACCAGAAAAAAGCTTGCCTTGCTTACATCCTCATTTCTACCTTGAATTCCTTCCTGATGAACTTTTTTTCTGCACAGAAATTTGTACACATTTTTGTGTGCACTTTCAAAATACATGTAGGCCATTTCCTCACGACAATACTCTTCCACATCATCCCATTGCAATCCCAGCAGCACCTCTGCAGGGATGGGAGTGTGTCCCCAATGCTCCCCTCTGTACCCAGCAGGCTAGTGCGGAAATGGCTCAAGACAGAATGGAGCTGAAAGCTGCTAGAACTGATGAGTTGATATGGATCAATACAGCTGCCTACCTTCTCAGATTCTCCTTTGAGGCAGGCTGTGGTGTGGTACACCTGCACTTCAAAATTTACCACTACACCACTGCTGCTGCTAGAAAGGCTTTTTGTGGTTAGCTGGTGCCTTTGTGTTACAGAAACAGCTGCATGTCATAAAGCAGCTACAGACCTTAGGCTGTAACCTATTGCCTGTACTTCACTTTGCAGAGGAGGGGGAAGAGAGGGAGCATTGTTCATGCTTTGTGATTCAGAAATATGATCAGCATCACATTGGCGAAATCAATGAAGCAATTAAATTGTTACTACACAGTGAGGTTCTGTCATGTTTCTTTCTCTTATGTGCTCTTTATTCAAAGAAACTGGAATGTGTGCCTCTATCTGTGTGTGTCTGATCCTTATTGCTGATATCTGAACCATTTATCTAATGCACTTTCCCCCAAAATATGTGCTGTCTTCTATTGAAAGTGTGCAACTGCCAGAGGTTGCAGGGTCATATTGCCCTCCCTCTTCCAAAACTCAATGATCCACACTACTCCTTCCACCAACTCCCCCAGCTGTGATTTATTTTTAAATCTTAAAAAAAAAAAAAACCTTCTTGTTTACCTTCTGGTTTTTACAAATGGCCCTTCATAAATCAACTGAGAGTCAAAAACATAGGGAAACTGCCCACAGGTCCATAAATGGGGGTATTTGGGGGCCCTCTGAAGGTTCAAAATGGCCATGGGAACCACAGAAAGCCTATGAGACATGTTTGGCTCACCCTTGACACATTTGTCCCACTGCCAGTTGTAAGAGTTCTTAAAGGTGGGAAGTAATGTAAATGCTGCAAAATTTTGAAATATTGGTACCATGAAGACTGCAACACCACGCCTTCATTTAGTGACCACTTCATATTACAAAGAAGATTTTGTGACTGGTGATGGAAATCCAAATCTTACACACTAGATCTTGGCGGTATATGTCCTATGTGAAGAGTCTTTTTGTTGTTGTGAATGTCTAGCCAGAGATCACACCAGCTCAGAATCGTTAAAAATAGAACCTATATCTAAAAATGCTTCGTTTTTATTTGGAAACTTGTTGCATACTAAATTCAGCTCTAAAGTTTCCAGGACCCAATGAATGGGGTCAAAACCATAGACTTTACTGGAAATCCACACCTGTCACCCAGACTCCAAACATTCGTACATTTGCCTAATAATTTTGGCTGGCTTTCAGTACTGCAGTTACAGATTTGTAACCTAGAGAGTTACAGATCTGTAACCGCTCTGTATTCAGTAAGATTATATAGGCCATTTCTTAATGATTTTGCTATCACATGATGGGGACGTGCTGGCGGCAGTCCGCGAGTTGTGCTTTCACACCATGTCATCACAGTCCCATTGTCAATGCGCCTCCATCTGTAGTGATTGTGGAATATTTGCTTAATGGAAAAAAATCCATTAAACGCTCGCAATTACACAACATTCCCATCACGACTGACCATGCGGAAGGGCCGGAAGTGCAATCACATGCTTCCTTCCCCAGTACAGCATGGGAAAGAGGCCAGCTGCGCTACGGAACGAAGGAGCATGTCACCCGCAGTCCCTTCCACAGGAAGCCATCTTGGTATGGAGGGGAGCATTCGCGTCGCGTTCTCTTCCTGGCAAAGGCATTGCCAGGACCACAATGGGAGGACAGCAGAAGGAGGTGCAGTGCAGAAATGGCCATAGTCTAACTGTAAGTCTACAAGAATGCCACCACAGTTCCCCTTAGCAGCCAGCAAACAGATTGCATGAAGGAGATCTGTCCTGACTGGAGTGCAAGAAGGATAGCATTCTCATCAATTCCCACCAGTGAGCAGGGCTTCTAGAATAAGAAACGGAACCCCTATCTAAAGTCCTTACTGCATCCTCACTTGGTGGTCCTTAAGGTGGGTTTTTATGGTGGGCTCTGAAGGTGGGCTGGGGGCATCAAACTAGGAGATGTTACAGGTACCTAATTAAATAATCAGTTTAAAATAAATATGTTCCTAATTAATTGTTAAAACTGTTTTCTACAATTCCTTAGTCTGCCTTAACATACTATGTCCCAGCATTCAAGTAGAAGTAAAAAAAGTTCTGTTTTAAAACCTTTAGAGTAATCAAGATGTCTCAGATTTATTGCATAAATGTGTAATATGACCCTAAAGATACATGAGCATCAAAAATTTTTTTCCATCTATTGAGAAATGACTGCGCAATAAGATCCATGCACAGTTTAGGAGAGTTGCCATATTCTAGTTCCTCAAATCTGAGCATCTCTTATGCAAACTACTCTGATTTGCATTTTAATTATGCACATTATTATTAGGTACATTAATTGCTGTATTTTTTTTTCTTTTGCTATATTTCAAATCTCATATTTTTTATAGTTACAACTGATCTGAGAGAACCACTGCTCAGTAATGTTTAAAGTGCTGGACTTGGAAGGGGGAAGAACAGAGTTCAAATTTGCTACTTAGACATGGAAGTAACCATGTGACTAAAGACCCCACTACCTCTCAATAAACTTGCTTTATGGGATTGCTGTGGGAATTAAGAGGAAGAGGGAAACCACGTAAAGTGGACATATACATTCCTAGTGTATTGAAGATAAAAGATAAAAGAATAACAACAATAATATTAGTATTTTGTCATGCATAGACACTTCCAGTGGTGGTATCCATTTTTTCACTGAAAACAAAATGGTACAGACTCATAAAAATATCACAGGAAGCCCCTGAGAGTGACTGTCACTGATTCACAGGGCAAGATGCAGAAGAACGCAGCGACATAAGGCAATAATAGAAGGGGGAAAGCTTGGCTTCAGAGATAGAGAACAAAGAGTTTATTGGGACTAGAAAGGAGGCTACTTCAACTATCTTTCTTCCATTTGTTTTCTTAGCAAAGTGTACATGCTAACCAGTTCATCCACGCCAGGATGTGTATTCTCCTATCCATTTGTTGTTTGTTAATTCCAGTTGAGGTAATGATAAAATGTTGTACTTATTACATTTCCATTCCCTGCCATCTCATTAATTACATTCTCCCCTGAATTACATCTTTAAATATCTGGCAAGTACATCAACTCTCCATGGATCTGATGAAGTGGGCTGTGGTTCACAAAATGTTATGCCAAATAAAATTTGTTAGTCTTTAGGGATAGATTGAGGGCACATCCAAACTGATCTAAAGGACCAGAAAGTCCCAGATTCTTTCCAATTTTGGTTTGGAGATCCAAACATGTTTGTTTATCCCAGGCCATTTCCGCACGGGGCGAGGGAATCGCCCCATGCTGGTACTTACCGGACCTTTGGGCTCGATTCTTGGGTCCAGGGTGGTCCGGAGCAGTGCGTGGTCACTGCTCCACCTGCTCCGGGGACAGAAATAGTGGCTTCCGGTTGGTGGAGGCTCTCCACCAACCGCTGAAGCTCACCAGCCTAAAGCCCACCTCCGGCAGATCACAGCCTCACACTGGTGCGAGCCTGCAAATCCTCACCAGAGTGCAGGAATGGAGTGGTGTGCTCCCTGCTTTTGAAAGACCTCTTTCAAGCGGTCTTTTAAAAGCAGGCTTGATGATCACTTCAGGTCGTTTGGGAGCGGGCTGAGGTGCAGATCTACAGTAAGTAAGTCCAACCCGGTCCGCTCCCAGGTGCAGACATCCTCTCTGGAGGATACTCTGCACCGTTTCTTTAAGCCCGTGCAGAAATGGCCCCAGAAAATGTTTCTGTCAGCTCCTGGTATGACTAGAGACTTTTTATACCAGCTGCCCAGATCAGTTTATTTTAACACAATATTATCTCAGAAAAAAGAGGAACAAAATCTGGGAATTTTCAATCATTCTAGATGCTGGTGGACAGATCAGCATGGATACTAGATCCTGTTGTTTTGGCAGCAAAAGGCTAACACAGTTACCCCCTTAAAAATATTGAAGGTGTTTTTGGTGCAAGAAAAGAAAATCAATATAATAAATGCCAACCCAATATGGAAAATTTATTACACCCACCCACACAGCAGCACTGTTGTACTTCTCTTTGGCATAAATGCTTTCTACATCCTCATCCTTTTAGCTGTTTGTTTGTTTCCCTGATGGGGTTCTCACTGTAGAAATAAATGGAATTCATCTTTATGTACATTTAACCTAGTAGGACATATGTGAACAAACAGTTCAAATGTCCGCAATGTATTCCAAAAGAAAAATAAAACTGTAGCTAGTCCATTAAGAAAGACTTCATATTTTCCTTATCAGTTTGAATTTATTTCTTCAAATCTGAATATTCACATAAAGCATCTACATTAAGATGCTTCTCTCCGTCCTCTTTTCTTGCCTTTCCTTGGCTCCTTCTTTCCTCAGAGTAGCATCTTCTGGTGGCTGTTCCAGGGAGTAGAGCACAGGAACAAAGGTCTGCACTGTTCCTCTTGTCCTGGAGGACCTCTGCTGCTGCTGCCACCTTGCCTCTTTCACTGTGCTCCTACCTTGCTCCACCCTCATTCCTCCCCCTGCTCTCCATGCTCTCATGTCTCTGTAACATGCCTCTCTCGTGTTCTTTGTACTCTGTTACTACATCTCTTTCCCCTTCACTCATTTTGTGACCCCACATCTCCCTCCTTTGCACCTTGTCCTGCTTGCTCTTGGTACCCTGTCTCTTCTCAACCTCTCCTCCTTCCTCTCCCCTCCCTCCCTCTCTCCCTCCCTCTCTTGCTTCGGTTTCTAATCCTCCTCCTTCCAGGGCACAGCTTCCCTGCTTTTTCCCCACCCACTGCTTAGCAACTCACTCTCCTGTCCCATTCTCTCCCTCACCTCAACCCTTGCGATGAACCCTTCCCTTGCTTCTTGTACTCTGCCTCTCACACTACACAGTCTCCTGTCTCTTCTTTTCCTTCCCTCACATCACTTCGTGGTGTGTCCTCCTTGCTTCTCGCACTCCACTGCTCACAGTACTTGCTTTCCTATCTGTTTTAGTCCTTCCCTTGCCTTACTTTGTCAGTTCACAGAGCATCCATCACTAGCTTCATATCACTTGCTCTCACTTCCTTCACGTCTGAAATTTCCAGGTGGATTTGTTTCTTGCAGGAAAGTTTGACAGAAGAATGTCTCCTCATTCTGCCCCATATTTTGGCTTCTATAAGGAAAGTTTGGAATCTGGGCAAAATGATGGTCCAAACAGGCACAAAAGGGGTAAAACCCAGATATCCAGGAGTTACCCAACACTATAGCAGCTTCTCAACTTAAAAATAACCATATGTGATTATACACCTGGACTTCTGGCACGAAACGCTCCATTAACACAATTAATGCAATGATGCTTTGGTGCCAGCAGTTGCGCAGAACAGTTGCACGAGGGCCTATACAACTAGTCACATAAGCCTTTTGTGCAAATGTTTATGCAATATAGGAAACCCCCACCTTTTGATGCCACGTTATTTGATGACTCACTTCCAAATTAAAGACAAGTTCCATTCATTTAATGGAGGTTCTGCTCTTTCATCAGTTCTTCTTGCCTACAGAGGATCAATTGGAACCACTCACTCACACACACACACACACACACTACTCACAAAGCAAGCTAGGAGGGAGAAAAGTGTGCTAAGCTGACTGAGAGACTTTGGAAGCAGCTTGCATGTGGTTGATTCGAAGTGAGCCTCCATAAGTCCTCCATGCTCCCTACAGTACAGAATATGGGTTCCACTTTTCAACCAATTCCATTTTCTGACCATGCTCCAGTTCCTAACCTGTCAGATGAGTGGGGGAAGCCTGTAAAACAGTATTGGATGCTTGGCCTGAACTAATTCTGGTGTGCAACTGAAAATAATGACATTGACCATTTCCGCATCGAGCAAGGGAATCGCCCCATGCCAGTACTTACCGGACCTTTGGGCTCGATGCTTGGGTCCAGGCTGGTCTGGAGCAGTGCGTGGCCACCGCTCCGCACTGCTCCGGGGATGAAAATAGCAGCTTCCGGTTGGTGGAGGTTCTCCACCAACTGCTGAAGCTCACCAGCCTAAAGCCCACCCCCAGCAGATCGCAGCCTCACACTGGTGCGAGCCTGCAAATCTGCACCGGAGCGCAGGAACGGAGTGGCGCGCTCCATGCTTTTGAAAGACCTCTTTTAAGCAGTCGTTCGGGAGCAGGCTGAGGTGCGGATCTACAGTAAGTAGGTCCGACCCAGTCTGCTCCCAGGTGCAGACGTCCTCTCTGGAGGACGCTCTGCACCGTTTCTTTAAGTCCGTGCGGAAATGGCCATAATTAGATACAGACCCAGAAAAGGAAACCTGAGGTATTCTGGTTATCAATTATCTCTTCCTCCTGTTATCCCTTATCACTGTCCAGGCTGGCTGAGGATGATCGAAACTGGAGGGCCACTGGTTTCACAACCCAGTGATATGCCTATATTCTAACAATCTTCTACAACAACTGGGAGAACAGTGCTTAATAGATTAATAGCACTTTTACAAATAATAGTGGAGGGAGGGAAGCAGACTGTCAAGTTTTAATTCTCAGAATGGCAAACAGTTCTCACATATTTCAGTATACTGTTATTGCCGCAATAAACATTCATCAAGTTTCACACTGTGGCAAAGTCTCAGCTTTAATACTTTCATTCTGGATGATCTGGAGGTGGTACAAAAATAGATGGTGCTCTCCAAATTTGGTAAAGAAATTTTGTTTGCCAGTTATTTTTCTCCCCCAAATTTGCTTTGGACAGTATTTCATACCATGGAACATGTATCCCAAGGAAGAGTTTAAACTCTCCAGATCTGTGTGGGCGTCATCAGAGTTGCCATAAATATGAAACATGAAGAAAATCATTACATGAAATACGAATAATGTTTTAATGGCTGCACAGTGGACAAAAACCAACAGCTGTAGATTTACCCATCAGAGTATCTTAGTATCAGGAAAAGCTGTCTCCTATCATATTTCTGTTAAAGTCGCAGGCACCCTGGTGGAGGGAGGGGGTGGGGACAAGTGATAATCCCAGATTCCAGTCTTCATTTTCCAGGAGGTAAATCTGTCTGGAAGAATTAGCTCAACTCTAATACCAAGGGTTAGAACACAGTTTTTTGTTGCCTACACAGCAGTGACTATGAGAAATTCAACCTGTCATAAGAATATTATGACATAAATTCAGTTGTTTGACAATTCAAGTAGACCCACTGAATCAATGGGAACTTGGTAAATCAAATTGTACATAAATTCCATTTATAAACTGTCTTTTCACACTATACATTTATAGCACTGTGATTCCACTTTGACTGCCATAGCAACATCCTACATAATCCTGGGAACTGTAGTTATGTGAGGAACTAGAGGTTGCTGACTGAGAAGCCTAAATACTCATCCTAAACTGAAAATCTCATAGGATGGAGACATGGTAGTTAAAGTGGAATCATAGTGGTATAACTGTATAGTGTGAATAGGTCCTAGGCTTACTCACTGGGACTAACAGTAGATTTCCAAGAAGATAAACCCTGCTAAATTAGGCATCTAAGGTCTATATAGACCAGGGCTGACCATCCGCAGCCTTCAAGATGTTGCTAATTGGCAACTTCCAGTAGCCCTAATATGCTGGTTAGGGCTAAGCAAAGTTATAGGAACCACACAGGAGAGGGTGTTGCCATCCAACAACTGGCACATAGCCCATTGAATCTGGGAGCTTTGCTTAATAATTCTGGAGATATTGAAAGCATGGAAACACATGATTTGGAATGTTTCAAGCAAACACCAGTTTGGGGAATACAGACCTTCAGAAAGCAGTCAAAAGAACTGTGGAAGTTGCAAGATTAAATATTTACATTGAGAGACTAGCAGTTTTATTTACAGTTCCTTTCTAGTTACGTCCAATGTGAAATTTTCCTTTTTTATTATTATTTTATTTTTGCAGTAGCATCCATACACTGGGTCAACATTTTCAGTGAGCTATCTACCACAATCCCAAAATCCTATTTTTGGTCAGTACAAGTTCAGATCTCATTCCATTTTCTCTTTGATAGGTTTTATCAGCATTGTGTTCTTTTTTTGGAAGGGGGGAGAATTTTGCATTTGCCCATGTAGTTGTGCCTTTAATAGCAGTGCCATGTGCAGACAGTAATGAATGATTGGCCAAGATCATACATTGGAAGGTGTAGCTACAGAAATGTAGCTTCATCTCCTGGAGCCAAAGCTCCCTATCTTTTCAGTTGTGCAACCCCCTTCTCACCCACCCTACACATCATCATTTCTGTGTTACTGGAGAGCAGGAGGATAAGCAAGCATACATCCAGCTCTTTCCCTATAGCTGAGCACCATACAACAGGCATAATGCTAATCCCCCTGCTCTCCAGTAACATGGAAATAAATGTGTTGGAGGCTTGTACAGCTGAAAAGGCTTTAGGTCACTGCATGTGCATTGCATTACATGTGCATTGACCATAAAAGTTAATTACAATGGTGTAAGGCAGACTTAGGACATCATAATTACTGAACATGATGCCACCAAATTATATTTATTTTACACTGATTTCTCTATCTCAGTTTTTAAATGAATATGTAATTTGGTGTGAAACTCTTGTCATGGTTCTACCATCCCCTGAATAGTCTAGGCCCAAGAGAGATCTTTTTCAAACAGAATGAGAGCCAGGTAATTTCCTATTAGAAAAAAAAGGCTTTTGCTGGGTCTAAAATGGTCCAGGAATCAAAATGTGGTGAAAATGACAGGACATTGCTCTTGGAGGTGGTACTTTCCCTACCTTTGTTCTAAGGATTATTGAGGGATGCTTAGTGATATAAGGATTCTTGATTGAAGTTACAAAAATATAAATATATGGGCTTTCATTCATCATTTCCCGTAATGATAAAATGCTTTTAAATCTGCGATGGTAGCAATAGTAGCATAATTTTACTTTACTGGACATTTTCATAATTCCTGAATATTTCCGTTTTGTGGCTTTTTGCTTGACTGTTAATATATATAAGAAAGTCTTACTAAGGTTCCTTTTACTAGCTTTACGATGTGCACAGATCCTTTAAAGCTTTGGTGGTGGCAAAGTTGGCATCACTCAAATGTCATTTTTTTTCCTTTCAATGAGCTACATAGTTGAAGTGAAGCATGACACAAACAGAGAGAGAGAGAGACAGCAATGATCAAATGTCATGGCTGAACAGATCGTCTGAAAATGAATGCTAAGGCTGCCCTTTTCTGGATTGACAGAAAGAAAAAAACATTCCCCTTTCTTCCCCCACTGTCTAAAACTAGGTATCAATAGAGTATAGCCAAGATGGTACTAATGAGTGGAAAAGGGTGGAGTGATGCAAGGGTGGAGTGATATTCCCTTCAGAAACATTATACCCTCTGGTAGTTTAAGCTCTCTAAGGATCTGAAGTCTGTTATTGTTCCTCTTGGGAGGTCCATTTATACTTAACACACATCTGGCTTAATTAGGCTGACAGCTGCGGCAGGTTCTGTTGGACAAGCTCCAGACGTGAGGGTGCATTAGCATTTGTCTAATGGTTTAACTTTTCATAATCTGATCTCCTCGGCAGAAACGAATTAGCAAGAGAAAATTTATCACTTGCTAACCTGTTATGTGCACATGGCATGTGTATCATAAGGCACAGTAAACTACAAATCCATGTCACATAGAACCCTGAAATGCATAAATATTCATATGAATGTATATGTTTTTCTGTATTGAATCAAAGCAATGAGCAAAATATTATAAAGAAAGTTCAGCTTCACATGTAATGAATTTGTTCTTATGAGTTATCAGTAACCTAGGATGCCCTTAACAGATGGGAGAATTTGGCCAGAACTAGCAAGGATAAAAGCTGAAATTTTTTAGTCGGGAAAAAAGAATCTGAGGCACAAATATAGGATGAGTGACAGAAATATGTGCAAAAGGGATCTAATGGTCTTAGTAGACTACAAGCTAAGTATGAGTCAACAGTACAATGCTCCACCAAAACAAACCAACAAAAAACCAATACAGTTCTAGGCTGTATTAACAGAACTGTGGTGTCCCAATCAAAGGAAAGTATGATTCTGTTCTACTTTTGTGACAGTTCACCTGGAGTACTGTGAACAAATCTGGGCATCCCAATTTAATACATTATTGACAAGTTGGAACATGTCCTGAAAAAGGGCAATCAAAATAGTTTAGGGTCTAGAAATTTCTAAGAAAAATGGTTGAGGGAATTGGGAATGTTTAGATATGAGAAGAGAGAACTGAGGGCCTTGTCATACTACACAGTTATAACATTATGATTTCACTTTAACTGTCATGGTTCCATCCTATGGAATCCTAGTATTTGCTGTTGGGGGGAGGTATTTAGAATTCTCAGCCAGAGACCTATTTTTGTTACACAGAGAGGATTGTGCACAAGTGATTTTCATCACAATGCATTTTTGCAAGAAATGAATTATTCACAAAAAGTCCCAAAACTGTGAAAAATTACCAACAAGTGCAAACACTCTCATAGTCTTTTCCAATGGGATAAAAACTTTTGAAATTAGTCATCCTCTCATACAAGAATGAAATAAGCAAAAGTTTACATAACTATATATATACTTAGAATCAATTAATTCCAGTCCTATAATTCTTGCTTGACTATCAGAAGTGAATGCAGTTCACAGTCCTTCCATACCAAAAAATCTGTTCCTGGTTATCTCAAGTACTGAAATATTCATTTCACTAGTATAATGTTGCTGCTGCTGTTGTTAAATGTTTGCAAGTCAGAAATCCTGTGCACCTGTGCATTAGCATTAGCGAGAACATAGAAAATCATGTTCTTTTGCTATCTCATTTGATTTTTCAATACCAGAAAAATATAAGCAGGAATCAGCTTGTGGAAAATGCATCCACTAAATCAACTTGCTGTAATATTGTTTGCAGGCACAGTTAAAAATGCTCTTTCTGTTAACCACAATGTTGCATCAGTAGTGTTGCACTTTTTTGTAACTATAGAGGCAGCATACAACCATAAAACCTCTTGACTATTTTATGTGTCTGAGAGCTTCCAATTTATCTACTTACTGTAGTGCCCTAGGAGATTTATCACCTACTCAGATTCTTTTATTTCCCATCATGGATTCCTCTTACCTTCAAAGTATCCTTGGTTTGGTCCCAATCTCCTCTTACATTCCTGACTGCAAACTTTCTTTCCCAAGCCAGGGACATCACTAGAACCCCACCATCATGTGCTGAGCCCTCAGATTGGTGGGACCCTAAATGCAGTCACTGGTCAAAATGTAAAAGAATCTTACAGAAAAGCCTCCAATGTCCCCTGCCTTTCACTTTTTCTTTTGTCTCCCTCCCTCCTTCCCTCTCAACTTTTTTTTTAAATATCCAAGAAATTTATTGAATATTTGCTAAGAGTACAATCTGTGAAGAAATATTGGTGTAATTCCTAGAAACCTCACTGACAGACATACTGAATGCTTTGGCAATCTTGACTTGTTAAGATATGAAAATATTAAGAACAGCGTTTAGACAAAGCCTGGTTTATTGTGAGGGAAGAAATTAATTCAGTCAGAGGCACCTTCCCTTTTAGGAGATAAAGCAACACACTGCAGCTGATGGTTTCTTCAAAACCTGGTCTCATTTAATCTTGAAAATATATTCCAAGTAGTTTCTTGTTTAGTTTCAATACCAGACACCCTGTTAGTTGAAGGTGTCTCCACCAGTTTGGTGTATATATAATTGCCACCTATACTTTCATCTTAAGCAGTTTAATTTTCTGTTTTTGCCTTCATCTCCTCAGCATCACCATCTCCAACTACTTCAGCATTCTCACACTCCAGTCTTTCCAACTGTCTTGCAAGCTCAACTTTTAGAAGAATTGGATGTACTGAGAAGGAAGCTACATTGCACCCAGCATCTCAATTTCTGCAGAGGGCCTCTAAATGATCCCATATTGATCCAGAAGCACAACAGAAATATCACAGTGTAAGTGCAGTTTCCTCTGTAGTGTATCTGACCTCTTCTAAAAGTTAAAGAGAGAGGGAAGATGGCACTGCATGGCGAAGAGAGAAAAGCAAGTGAGGAAACAAAAAGGGAGAGAGAGATGAAGAGAAGATAGGGCAGAAGGAAAGTATTCTGGGGAGGGGACAAAAGGCAGAGAGAGAAAGAGGTGCCTGGGAAAGAAGGTTGGAAGGGAGAGAAAAGACACAAGGGAAAGCATGGACTGCCAGAGAGAAAAACTGGGGAGGTGAAGTTCTCGGCAGTGTGTGAGGCCTCCAGAAGAGAGGTCTGCAAATTATTTTTTAAGAAAGGAGAGGGGGGATATAATGACATGTTGAAGCCACTGATGACTGAGATGCTCATCATCTGAGTGGTCAGGTGATGCCCTGGGCCCCAGTAATGCTGATAATCAGTGGTTTCAAAATGACATTATGATTGTTAATTTTAAAAGTAACTTCCAAAGATTTCTCTCTTGTCTAGAGCCCTCTCAGCTCTGGCAGTGCTGCTACCTTCAGCTCTGTACTTTCAGCTGTCTAGAGGTTCCTCAGATGTCCCTCCCTTATGCCTGGAATGCTTCTCAGAATGTCTTTGTGAAGTCATCTCTTAGCACTTAATTACATACAAAACCCACCTATGCCAAACTAGGTGTAACTGACAAAAACACAACACTTTCTCCTTCATTCTTGCTTCTATTTCCCTACTCCTCATCTATTATTGCCCTATCCTATATCAGATTACAGATTGTAAGCCCCTTGGGGCAGGGATCTGATCTCCTGTCCCTTGTCCAATTTTATGTACACTTCTTTCTCTCACTCTCTGACATATCTGGGCATATAGCTGATTGCCCTGATGCAGCAAGCGGGAATATACATGAAGAAGCAATCATCAGTTATGCCTTATCTGCTTGAGAAACAACATGCTTTTGTTGCCTACATAGTTCCACCCAATTCAATTGAAAAAATTTTCTGTGGTCTTGACCTATGCCATTCCTCTGGCTCCCTCTCCAGCATTAATGCCAATTTTCTAAAAGGGCCGCATGAATGCATAGCTGCACTAGGTCAAAATGTTCTGTGTGTACTTTTAAAACTATATAGAGCAGATGTGTATCCTACAGTTCAGAGCATAAGAACTAGACCAAATGCCTATCTAGTTTAGCATTTGGTTCCTGCAGTGCATACTCTCCAACATTTCACAGATAGAAACCAGGACACATGTGACCAACCAGCATCAGAGTGTGGTCAAGATGGTAAAAGTTATTAATGGGAGAGCACACACAAGCTAGGAGAGGCTGTGGCAGTTTACTTCCCGCCCCCCTCCTTGCTGGATTAATTCAGTGCAAATTAACCTGAAGCCTGAGGCATACTCAGCAACCTAGACCTCAGAACTAGATACTGGATGAGAATCAGTAAAGAAAGTGTAAAACTGGGAACAAGACCAATGGCTCAAGCCCTTCCACTTCTGTGGAGAAGAAATCTTCATCAGCCCTTGTTCTGCACACTGTTTATGTGCTGTACCACTAAGCTTGAGCCCTTCATCTCCAAAGAACTGAATTGGATGAACATACTAATTATCTGCCATAAAGCATATAGTTCTAGTTTAAGAACTAGACCCTAAACATACATACTGAAGACAAATTCCATCCAAATCATATGTGTAACTGCAGATAATGGAACAAAAGCATCTATATCTATAAGGGTGTATGATTGCTCTAATAACTTGGGTATATTAACCCCAGAAATGGAAAACAACAGGTTCAACTATTTGGAATTCACAAACACTATGAACTGAATACCTCCTAAATTCCTTCTTCAGATTCTATTATGAAAGTATTTTCTAGTTCAAACAAAGGACTAGTTGTCAGACACCTGATAGGTTCAGATTTTTTTAAAAAAAAAGTTTGGTATTTTGGTAAAGAAGGTTACCCTCGGTTACATCAGTCATAACTTGTTCTTGTAGAAATACGCATGAAAAAATGATCAATCAGTTTCTTCTATAATAATGCAGGTGGCTAAATACCATTTCAAAAAAGGGAACTTTTAGTCACATTGTTGTATGACACAATTTACAGATCTTTTATTGTTGAAACTTCCTAATATAGGGAAAAGTCCCAAACACCTGGACATGAGGAAAGGCACAAGAGATTCAGGGGGTGAGCAAAGTTGCATCTCTTTCAGGTATCCCACCATATTTCAGGAATGCTAACTCCTTCTGAAGACTAGCTGAGAGAGGATAATAACATACATGACCTTCACTGAGAAAGTAATTTGTTCATGTCAGAGGCTCATTCTGTTACCACCCCTTACATACAACATCCTGCGGGAGAGCAAAAATGGCTTGAAATATTATATAAAAATTGGTCACTTATGGCTGGGAAACACGTGGTCAGTAGGACACTCACTGTACACCTGGGCTAGGTTAGCATGGCCTTAGCATGGCCAGGTCATAAGGTCAAGAAGAGTTAAGCAGAGAAGCCTGGAGTGAATAGACTTCCAGTAATCCTGTCAACAACCTGACATTTGAAAATAGTAATCAATGAAACTGCCCAGGTGTGGCAGGCGAGCACCCCTGCTATGTGCATTCACTACCAAAACCTTCCCCATTCACCTTACCCAACCAAGACATTAAGACTCCCATCAATGTTTTGTCACCCAAAGTAAGATAATCAGTCAGTTCTGGACCCCTTTTGTTTACGCTGCCAGAGAGCAATTACCACTCACTCCTTCAAGGTAGGAAAAAGGGTATAAAAACCCCAGCTCCAGCCCAGGTAATTCTGCAACATGCTAGCACTTTGGGCATCACACTGCACCCCAGATTTTTGTTCCTCTCTGCTGCCCTCAAACTCTAGTTTGAGCCACTCTGCTCCAGGATTGGTAAATATCACACTCTACAGTCGAAATCTCTCTTTACGCAAATGTGCATACTTCTCCCACATTAATTTATTCAAAATACTTTGTAACTAAGTAAATTAGACTAGAGAGACAACTCCATCTTTTGATGCTTGAAACAGGGTTTTTTTAAAAAAAAATACTTGCTTTCTTTGGCAGACTCAAGAACTTTTATTATATATGTCTACTTTTTATTATATCTTATGCTTTTGTTGTTCCAAGTTATTGATTTGGTTTTTCTTTAAACTAGGTCACCATCTATCTATAATTTTATTAAATTGTTATACTGTTATATACTGACACAGATATAATCTGCCATAGGAAGGCTGCAGTCACAAATCTGCCCTTCAGAAATGCTCCAGTTATGAAATTAGTTTGGGGATTTGGCACAAGAGCTTTTAAAACAGAGAAATACCATGGGTGCTTATGCTATATTTCTCTTTCTTTAAATTTGTTTCAAAAACTAAAGCACAGCTGGCCTCTAGACATTCTCCACCCCATTTTAAGAAAGATTAATATCATGGGGAGGGACTACTTCATTCAGTTTCTCCAGGGGAAGGAGACATTTTTGAACAGTTTCCAGAGGGGGGACAGATCATTAATAGATCATTAACAGTTCATCATCATTAGCAGATACAGAAGCAAAGCTCTTTTTTGTTCCTTTCCTTCTTCTTAGTTTTTCTTTTTTCTGCTCTAATCTGGAAGTGACAACAGTAACAACTGCAGTGGCTGTCCAGTGGCTATCCACCATAATGATTTGACCTAGAAATGTCCTGAACATGAGGTCACGGTGACAATGGCAACCTCCACACAAAAATATCAGGGAGACTCCTTTTTCTATTGAAACAGGAAAGAAAGAACAATCTCAGAAAGTTTCTCAGGGGAAAAATATCTTTTGAGATTTAAGACTCCAATTTTAATTTTTAATCTTTTTTTTTAAACCATGCTGAAGAGATTTAACAGCACCTATCCAGTATCATTTTGGATTGTCTCATCATAGGGTTTTCATGGTAAAAGCCATTCAAAAAGGGTTTACTGGTGCCTCATTCTGTGGAACACTAACAAGAGTTAGCCATGGTATCATTGTTGTTGTCTCTGAGAGATCCTCTGCCAGTCTCTCTCACACACAAACGCCCCACTACTTCTGACACCCAGTAGACTCAATCAAGGAAGTCACACCCTGAATCTGCAAGATCGGAGCAGGGTTGTTGATGGTAGACTGACTTGGAGAACTCTCATGTATAGGGTTGCCATAAGTTAAAGTTGACTTGACAGCACTTAACAACAAGTCCAATACTATTTTCAGGCAAAGCAAATTGATGCCAGTTTAGAAGGCTCTGTGCAAAACCTTCCTGGTTCAGGACAGAATGTTTTTCATATTTCTCTCAGAAGGTGCATTAAACAAAATCTCAAAAATGTCTTCATATTTACATTTGCCGAACTTTCTGCAAGAGTTCACAAATGAGAGAAAGAAGGAGTCTGGAAGAGCAGGCTCAGCCAGAACAATATGTTAACCTTAGGAAGGCGAGAATGTCTCAAAGCAAGAGATGAACCTGCTTGAACCTTTCGCCTTTCCTTCCATCATAGGAATCATCTCAGCATGGCAGCTTACCAGAAATGCACGCTGCTATAGTTCAGTCAGGTACAAGGAGCCTGGCTTTGTCTGGTATTTTAATGCTTGGCTGCCTCAAATCAGATGTCATTCCAGAGATATGACTGTGACTCAGCTGAATGTGGAATAATGAGTTTAGGCCAGTCTTCCCCAAAGTGGTGCCCTCCAGATGGGTTAGGGACGCTTCAAATTTTATCATCCCTCAGATATCCCTTTCAGAAAATAGACAACTATATAAAAGGTTTTTTTCATTTTAAAAAAACTCAAGTTATTTTGGTCCACAACTGATATTTTTTGTGAATATTTGTCAAAAATTAACTGAGCTGAAATTCTCACTTATTTTGGCTAAGGTCCCAGAAATATTTCACTGGCTGCTGCAGGAAACAGAATACCCCAAATCATAGGGATCTTTGGTCAGATTCAGAAGGAGCCTTAATTTCTTAAAACTCCATTATGTACATAAACTCTTGGTGGATGCCTGAATAGCCTGAAGGCACCAGATTCTATTGATCTTGGAAAGTAAATGGGATTGTACCTGGTTAATACTTGGATGAGTGACCACAAAGGAATAACAGATGCTGTAGCTTTTGTTTCACTGGAAGACAATGCTATACTATCAATGCTATACTATCTGTGAGTGCTCCTTGCTTAAGAAAACCCTTTGAAATTCATAGTGACACCATAAGTTGACAGGCAACTTGAGCATACTCACAGAGAGAGAATTAAAATTACAACCGACAAGACTGTATTGATGCCATAAACTAGAAATATGATGGATAATATCAACTTTGGTTTTGAAAATATTTAATCCTTTCTTCTGGCTTACAATGTTCTGCTCATTTGAATGCAACTGTGTATACCAGGAGTCAGCAAGCTTTTAGGTCCAAGAGCCATTTTTTGGCAACCCGGACCAGAGACTGGAAGCAACAACAGTTAAGCCTAACTAGATATGTGCCAGTTAGTTACCTCCTCCCACAATGAGGCTTAACAAATTAATTTGTTTGTTTAAAAGACACTATCAACCTCAGAGGAAAAAACAACAACCGAGTTTAATTTAACTAGTTATTTATCATTCCATTTCCCCTTCCCCCTATCCAGGATCAACAAGTAAATTTGGTTAACAGCACTATTCCTGGGGCTCAATGAATAAGATGTTTTGCCTTGGTCATCTCAGTAGGAGGAGGATGTTTTGAAAGCACGAGGGCTGTTAGAGATCACATGGATCAAAATTAAGATCCCTGGCCCCTTTATGCAAAACATGTGTTGTAGTACTCTTTGCAGACCACATTTCTTCATTCTAAGTGAATGGCAAATAGAGGATGTCATTATTTGATTGTGCAGAAAATATATGCTCAGAGGCACTCAAAATACATCTGATTAAGAATTTTCCATGCTCGACTCACCAACCTATCTTTGTAGCTACTAATTGTTGGACTTCAGTATTGCAATGGTTCAGTGTCCTCTTGTTGGAATGAATACCTCATTCTACATTCATCTCTTCAAATTCAGGCAAACAACTCAGTGTCTGGAGAGAAAGTGAACAGCATATGTGTTGGTGGGGGGTGGGGATAGGGAGTGGGACAGAAGGAAGACACATGCAGGTCCATGAGTTACATTAACAGATTGTTAAATCTCATGCTTTAGGACAGCCTTCCTTAACCTGTCAGTTTCAGATGCCTAGCACCATAAATCTGACCTTCTCTGTAGTAGTCTAACACATCTAGAAAGTGCAAGTTGGGAAAGGCAACTTTAAAATAGCAGAATGAGAGCCTCTGAAAGAGACAGTAACAAAATGTGACATCAGAGGTCCATGCTAACAACTCATAGACTATTGGAATCTTCTGTAAATCCCATAGCTTGTTTGGGAAACCAGGTTAAAGGACAAATTAATTATTTAGTCCAATGACTTTTGTTACTAACGTTAATTACACTTAATCAACATCCACATTTAAAACATGCAACATTAATAAATTAATTTTGAGGACTAACATTTCAGGTTATCTCCTTGGTCCACCACGAGCTGCCACATTCCTTTACTTCTGGTTTTTCAAAACCTTTTTTGGAGAGCATTGTGGAGGTAAATCAAGGTGCAGGTAGCCCCTAGCCTTGTTTTAAAAGATAATTGTTGGTCTGGGAGTCTTCTGAGAGAGGTTCTTCTCCACTTTTCTGCAAAATAATATCACCCAGAATGCAAAAAGCCTTGTGTGCTCCCTGCAGCATTCCCATTTCTGAGGAATACAAAGTTTCCTTTTAACTGCCAAAATTAACTGCAGATTGTCTTAGCTCTCCTGAGAGGCCTTCTCCTAAAGCATTGGACATCTTATTTGAAAAAAAATGAAGTGAGAACAAAGCCTATGTGCAAAAGAGATTAGATCAAGAAGCTTCAATAAAGTAGCACTTCTCCCAACTTTCTAGCATTTTGAAGCCAGATCAAAGGCATATTTTCCAGAAATAAGCCTAAAACCTCCATGGCATTTAAATCCAAGAAGACATGTAAGTGGCTGTAGCATCTGAATGAAGCTTTTAATGGGTTCTTTCTTCTTTCACTCTTCACTATCCACCCCCCTGACTTTGTTTCATTGTTTTTGCTATTTGCCATCAAGCCAGCTTCGAGTTAGGGTGACCCTATGAATGAGAATCTTCTAAGCTTCTTGGTCATGAACTGCCCTACTGAGGTCTTGCAGACTCAGGGCTATGACTTCCTTGACTGAACAAATATACCTGTAGTGTCCCACTTTTCCAACTGTCTTCCACTTTACCAAGCATTATAATCTTTTCCAGTGAGTCATGTTGTTTCGTGGTATGTCCAAAGTACAAAAGCTTCAGTTTAGTCATCTTCACTTCAGTGAGAGTTCAGGTTTGATTTGTCCTAAGACCCATTCATTTGTCTTTTTAATAGTCTATGCTATCTGTAGAATTATTCTCCAGCATCACATCCCAAATGAGCTGATTTTCTTCCTCTCAGCTTTCTTCCCTGCCCAGCTTTCATAACCATACATACAAATCAGAAATACCTTGGATGATTCTGACTTTGATATATAATGATAAGTCTTTACACTTGAGGAATTTATCTAGTTCTTTCAGGGCTGCCTTTCTTAGTATTCTTCTGATTTCTTGACTACAGTCAGCACTTTGGCCTATGTGTGCAGCCTTGAGTTTTTGCAACAACCCAAATCCAAGTGTGAATCTGGATCTGGTAATGACTTCAGAGGTCTGTGTATGTTTAACTAGATGGTAATTCACCTCATCATAGTTTTGTTTGACATCATCCTCTCTGATTAATGAACTAAAATATAGTTTTGAATTCTTTTCTTCCATGACAGCCTGAATGCACAAACAGAATCCATTATCTCTACCTGTAGGCAGGAGATTGCTTTGGTTTGAATACGATAACAGTGCCGTTAGTATCTGAGAGCTCCACAACTGCCCTCTACCACAAATTCTTTGCATCCCTTATCCTTGTCACATGTGTTGAACTGTTAATAGCCGATTCCATGAAGCAAGGGGCAAAGGAGATTAAGGTAAAGGATGCAACACGGAAGAGAGACAGTGTCATTATAATTATCACCACAGCATGCTGTATGATGGAAGAAAACAATGGCATTTACATGAAATAGGGAACAACAAGGAACATGAAACCTAAGTTTGCTTGTAAGTGATGCAAATTAGACTTCTGGAAAAGGTGAGGCCAACATATCTTGAGCCGCCACATTGCTATAGCACCTCACAGGAATATGTGCTGCTAGGTGGGTAAGAGAATTGTGTGGCCACAATACAGACTGCCAAGCACCCCCAGGGACCCCCAGGCGCCTCCCTATGAACCCCATTTACTTGAAAAATATGCCCCCCACGAAGAATCACAGAATCCTCCAAAGGACTGCAATATTTATTTTAGAACTATTTCAGGGGTGGAGCTTTGAGGAGCCCCAAGCTGCATTCTTCATTACCGGAAATGACCATCACTTTTGTTTTTGAAGAAAATAGGTGAGTATGGCCCACAGAAGTCTAAAGGGCTTGAAAATGGGGTGGGTGAGCTTCCAAATCCCTCAGGCCACCCACTCCTGCTGTAAGAGAACACAGTGATACAGGGATTGGCAGTGTCAGACTCTGGGGGTACTTTGTCCTCCCTTGAACCTTGACAGCCTGCTTCCCCCTCCAAATTCACCCCTCCCCCCTTAAAAAAACACCTTTCTTCCTGTGGAAAATCACTGTTTCTGGATTCTTAAAAATACAATTTCTGTAAATTAAAAACTGGGTCCCAAAGTGGCTTCCTGGGGCATAATTTCTCATGAGGATGAATTTCTGGAGGGTTGATGCTGGGACCATCTCACAAGGGATGGTGGGGTGGCATGAAGTCCACAGGCTGCACTTTGTCCATCCCTGCTGTAATAGAACAGCTGCATATTACAAACTTGTATTAAGACCAACTTTTAAGGCTAGTTCCCTAGCAGTGGTACATGAAAAGTGGTATAAGGTACTGGGGGAAGACACTGATGGGAAATGAGAGAGAAAATGACTGCATGTTACAGTGATGTAGGAAGACAGTGTGGGTGCCAACAAAAAGGAAGCCTACAAGCATATACATTAGTAGTTATTGAGTACAGTGCAAGCATGCAAAGGTTGTTAATTCTAACAGGTGAGACTATCAAAGGGTTCTAAGTGTACAAAGACAAGCTAAACTTTAGGAACCATGTTCATTTCTGCAGCTATGCTCAGCAATTTTCATCTGATTATTCCTCAGTCCTTTGGACTATTCAATCAATTCATCATCTGCCTCTCAGTAAATATGTATATATAATTCAATATGAGAGGGTTTTTTTTCCCAAAAACAAAATTGAATTGCAAGTTTGCAATTTAATTTATAACACTACTCTTAATCAGAAGAGCTGTCTTAACTCCCTATTACAGTGACACACCAGCACCAATATAATAATTAACTAAGTATGCTCATGATTTTTTAAAATTACTTAATCTATTAAACAGCAGATGATTAATCAGCTAAGCACTCTGAGTCACCTTATTACAATTGCACCTTGTAAAAATCAAAATAAAATCAGCCAGATTGTGCTGCTAACAGCTCTCTCCAATCAGTAAATACTTGGACAGCATGCTCAGGCTTTGGACAAGTTTCCAGACACTGAGAATTCTTTTTTGTCTCAGCCTATCATGCTAATCCTCACCCCCTTTTTAAATTATCATTTTCCATTGCCTCTCCCAATCCTCTCTGCCACTTCTTGCTGTCAAAGTCCCTCATGAAATTTCCTTCCTTCACTTTTGCCACCTTTGGATTCCATTTGGAGAATCTGCTAGAACTGTTTCCTGGCTTCTCCTAATTGCCCTGATAGACATGCTACAGGGGTGCTAAATCCAGGTCCAGAGACACTTTCTGATCTTTTCGGAGTTAAATCAAAAAGGAAATTCTCCCAGGGGTGATTTCTGCTTTGAATGGAGCATTGTCACAGGAGTAGCATCTCCTGATGGCAGAAAAGAGTGCCCCTGGTGAAATTCTTCTTTAGCAAATCTCAAAAAAAATATAAATAATGTATTTAGACTGAGATCCAGGATCAGTCACATAGCCACAGTTTTATGGCTTTGCTCCATCTCCTGATCTGACCGTTGAAACAGAAACAGGCACCCCTGCTGAGTCCTGCTGCAACTGCTCACCATACTCATTTTGCTGGCAAGAGGGGACTGGAAGTGTCTTCCTTCAGCACTCCACTCAACAGCACTGAAAAACTCTGTCCCTCAGTGCAGCTAGCTGGATTTTAAGGTGGGTTTCAGGGGCATTTACAATTGTGTCCATGGTACCATGATTATAAATATGAATAGGAAACAGTTACAAGGTCATAAATTGAACTTATACCTTGTAACTGACATAAAGGGTGCCAGTCTTAATTTATATCCTGCCTTTCTCCCAATATAAGACCCAAACCCTCCAACTATCCCAGTTTGGCAGACAGTCCCAATTAGTTCTCCGTCATCCCACTTGTCCAGACACCTTTAAAATATCCCTGTTTCCTTATCCTCCTCCCACTTTCCCTCTGTTCTCAGCTTACTTCAGTTTGTGCAAACTGAGTTCAAAATGCAGGGATAGTTCACCGTTAATGAACCCAAGCAAGGGGAGAGGAGAAGAGAGGGTAGAGTCTTATACTTCCCAGTAGGCTTTCAGCAAATGCAAATTGCTGCAGCAGCTCCTAGACTCACTAATACCTTTTGCTGTCTTCACTATACTAGGATGTTGCTTGGCCATGTGTGTCCCAGTTTTCATCAATGAAATGTCGGAGAATATGAGAACCCAAGGTGGCTTACAATCTGAGTTAAAAGAATATATACACTTAAAACAATGGCAAGTTTAAAGGTTATAAAAAAACAATAATATTTAAAACACTAATCTAAAATTGTTTTTAAAGGCAGTTAAAACATAACGATACTGATAAAATACAATGAACTCTAGTTCAAAGACCTTTGGCAACAGATGCTTAACACTCAAGGGGCTGGGTAAACAGAAAAGTCTTCACTTGCAGGGAAAGAAGGGGTCATTCTAGCCTCCCATGGGAGGAAATTTCCATAGTCTGGAAACAACCATCAAGAAGGCTCCCTTCTATGTCCTCATCAAATGTGCCTGTGATGATAGTGGGATGGAGAGCTAATCCTTCCCCAACAATCTTAAAATGCAGGCATGATCATATTGAGAGATGCAAATAATCTGGACCCAAAAACCTGAGTATTTCAAATTTGAATCCAGATCTCTTTTGATTTTTTTTTTTTTTTGGATGTTGGATTTAAAGAATAATTATAAAGAAATCGAAGAAAAAGAAGAGGAGGGAGACAAAGAAAAAGGAATTCTTGAGATATGAACATGAGCTAGATATATACATTAATCTCGTAGTTGCTGCTTTTGTTCTTTCAGGTCATTTCTGACTTATGGCAACCCTAAAGTGAACCTATCGTGGGATTTTCTTGGCAGGATTTGTTCAGATGTTTGCCTTCCTCTGAGGCTGAATGTGACTAGCTCAAGGTTTCTGTGACTAAGGAGGATCCAGACCTTGGTCTCTACAATCATAGTCCAACGTTCAAACTACTGCACCATGCAGGCTCTGAATACATTAATATAACCTGGCTATATTTCCAAAAATATATCTTCTTGAAGCTGATGTCTGTAAAATACATGTTCAAGAGAAGCTAAAGGAGTAAGAATGATACATGGCGAATATTTTTCCTTCCAGCCTTGGAATGTCTTTCAGCAGCAGTAAGAGCATATAGGTTTCAACTACATTGACCATCCATTAAATTCCACACCACAGGGATATAATTTAAAAGAACATGCACATCTACAAATGCCAAAGATTTTTTTGTAACAGAAAATTAATATGTTTTTATATAACCAGTCAAAAAGGAGTAGACACTGAACATACCATATATCACAGGGAAGCATTATCTATTCTATATCTATATCTATTCATTATCTATTCTATAGTTCAAGTAGACAGTTTCTTTCTAAAGAGGCATAAATGGTGACTTGATATGTCTGAAACATCAGATATTGCTGACCTAAACACAGTTTTAGGTCTAAAGAATTTGGATCTCCTTCATCTGGCATGCTGGAACTATAAGCTATACCCAGTCCCTGGATCCTCCAGGTGCATGTGCGTGCGTGCATGTGTGTGTGTGTGTGTGTTTAAGTCAGACATCACATTGTGTGAAAGACTTTCACTTTAGATCATGGTGAACTACTGTAAGAATAGACATAGGGCTTGAAAAAGATACCTTTTTAGACTTTAGAACCCATGTTGGTTGGATGATTCTCGAAGTATTGTTATCACTGAAGTAGAGAATTGTGGTTATGCGCCTTGAAGTTGTTTCCTATTTTTGGTGACCCTAAGGCAAATGTATCACAGGATTTTCTGAGGCTGAGACTGTGTGATGCACCCAAGGTTTCCATGGCCTAGCGGGGAATCAAATCCTGGTCTCCAGTGTCATAGTCCAATGCTCACATCCTATACCTTACTGGACAATACTAGCATATGTTCCCTGGCCTCTCCCCTGATAAAACAGCCTATAGAAAAAATGTGGGTCTAGATACGGCAGAAGGCTGTGGATGCGCCTACTCTTGCTGATGTGGCAGCTGGGCTAAATAACCAGCTGGATGATAGATTCCCACATCAGTCCTGCAAATGATTCCTACAAGTTGCCATGCTCTAACACAATGTAACCTGGGTACAAATCAAGCAGACTAATGTGTTATGAAACTTAATTCATATTTCTTGTAATGCCCCAAACTGTGAAAAATCCTGAGAGAGGGCAGAAGACTGCACTTAGATATGAAAATTTGATTAAATTTGAACAACAGGTTTATCTGCTAAGTCCCCTGGCTTTAGTTAACAATTAGCAGCTTTCACATCCATTAGAACCAGGTCATGTTTAATAGCAATGACTAACAAGCATACCCAGAGCTGCTGCACTCTTAAATAATTCCTTGGTGAGCAAAGCTGCTATTTCCACCTTCCAAATGATTGAGAGAAGGGGAATGAAGGGATAAGCAGATAAGCTTAATTTTGCAAAGCTAGATTCCACTTTCCACAGCCTGGCCTTTATGGATCTGAGCTTCTATCTGCTTTGTCAAATGGAAGTTTAATAAACGAGCCCAGCTAATTAACTCGACCTATTCTTTTTTGTGAGTATCTTTGCAATGCTTTCTTTTCTAAAACGTACTGCCACATCTTGAAGAAGAACAGAGCTTGACATAATTTTAGTTATCAAATGCTGGTAATTGACACAGAGACAGGCTATGCTTTACACGAGGTTATAATTGATCCAGTTCAATGACCTCAGAGGCTGCTCTTCTGAGAAATGGGTGACTTGGGTTTTGATGCTTTGTCAGCTACTTCAGTGGACATAAATTACAAATGAGGTACTAATGAAGTTTTTCATCACCAGTTTACCTTGTGAGATCAGTCTTTCAGCTTCAATTTAGAGGACACTTGGGGCTTGGGTGGGAGGCGAAGGGGGTTGGAAACTCCTCTGAGCAGTTATAAATTAGATGCAGATAATCAAAAGATCTTCTCTGAGCTTAACAAGATTTTTGTGCCAGCCTGAAAACCTCTGCATCACAGAAGAAGGAGAAAGAGAAGAAGGAAAGCAAACAAAGCAGAAAATACCTTGAAAGTAAACAGGGGAAAAGCCACCGGCTTGCTAAATCCATTCGGTCCTTTTCCCAATTAATATAAATCGTAAGCAAAGAGATGAATGTGCATAATACTTAGACGAAGTGAGAGAGTTTCCTGATTCAGATCAGACAAGGATTACAATTATGAGAATCAAATTGATCAGAGTCCAGAATTTAAGGTATCTGATGGTGGTACTGGTAAAAGATCCTTTTTTCAGACCACAACTTTCAAAATCCCATACAGCATTGTCTGGGGAATTGTGCTCCAGAAAGAGGAACTTTTCTCAAGCTCTGGACAGAGCACATTGAAAGAGTGAGACAGAATGAGAGATCTATTGCAAAGTTGGCAGCCATGGCCCTGTCACCACACAAGAAGCCAGAACAGGAGGTGCAGAGAACAGATTTCTGCCAGGTTTTCTCCTGGCAATTCTCATTTTGGGGGGAAATTTCAGTGGTTACAGCTAGTCTTACCAGGTTTTCAAAACAGCAATAAGGGTCAGTTGGAATTCATGACATGCAGGGTTGACAATCAAGGAAGCAGCTGTTAAAAAGCTTGTGTTTAGTTTACCTTTCCATGTATTTGTTTGTCAAGTTAACACACTGTCTACATTCAGAAATTAGATGATGCACACATTTCTGTCTTTAAGGAGGGCCTTTACCTGAAAAAAGGGACTTTTTGGCGACTTATTTAGTTTATATTAAAGTAAAAGCTTTCCAACTCTCAAATAGGGGACATCCCTTATAATAAGTGGCAACTGCCTGCCCTAAAAGAGACAAGCTTTTTGGCTCTCAGATAAGGGATATACCTCATAATAAGGGATGCCTGGCAACCTTAGTTACAGCTGGAAATGTGCATGCCCACCCCAGAGCTGCTCTCTATCAGAGGTACACCTCCATGACATGCTAATTGCCATCCAAGGAAGGTGAGATTGCTCTGCCCCTTACAGAATCTGATCATCATTAAGTGGCACTAAACAGTGGGTAAAAATGCTGGAACCTCTTAAGGAAATGAGCATATCCTCAATTACTTTTCCGTTGTTGTAGTCTTTAATAGGACATGCAGCAGCCTGCAACACCAGAAGGACACTAAACACATGATTAAAATGATTTCATACTTTCCCTCAGATGGATTAGGATTACATCAGCCACTTTATAACGTTCTTCCTTGCCAAAGATTATATAAATGCTTTTTTTAAAAAATGAAATAAAGGAAATCAGCAAGTACAATCTGCATACCACAAAGATGATGATCATTGGACCTAATGTCATTTATTTATTTATTTAGCTACCTGCCTACAAACCTGCTAGAACCCTAAGAAGGCTTTCTCTCAGTCCCATCACCATCCCAGGCTCACCGGGTGAGGACATGGGAGGGAGCCTTCTCAGTGGCTGTTTCCACCCTGTGGAACTCTCTTCCATGGGAAGCCAGGTTGGCCTCCTTCGGCAGACAAAAACGTTTCTCTTTAAAGCAGGTTTTTATGTGAGCTAGAGAGCTTTTATTTATTTATTAACCTGTTTTTAAAACTGCACATTGTTATAAGTTTTTTTATAATTTTATATATTTTTAATGTTGTTAATTGTTTTAGATGTTTTTAATGTTTTTAACTTATTTTTGGAAGCTGCCTTGAGTCTCATTCTGGGAGAAACAGTGGCATAGAAATATAATAAATAAATAAAAAACAAACCTGAAGTGCATCAGGCATGGCCCATGACCTTACAAGGCCTCCTGTTTTCCTTTTTTCTTCCCCTTTTTTTTTAACCTCAGGATCTTGTCAGCAGTATATTACAGAGCCCTCTCTCATTTTCCAATCTTTTATAAACCTCAGGAATTTAGCAGCAGTGCCTCAGTTCTCTCCTGGATCCCTCCTGCCCTCGGAAGCTTAGTCATGGTGGCATGAAATAGGACTGTACCTTCTAACACACACACCTGACTCTTTTACCTCAAAGATTCAGATTGTATTCAAACAGCTGGCTTCCATTATGAAGTCTCAGGAAGGTTAGCAGCAGTGCCTCAAAGAATCTTTATTTTACAACCCTTAAAATAGATATATATTGGCTTATGGCAAGTCAATGGCTTAAAGCAGGTTTCTTTTTCACTTTTAGGTAGCTAATCATTGGGAATAGGGGTTGAAACTGGCCACTGGGGCTTAGCTGATAAAAAATATAGTGACTGGAATCCTGTTGGTGGAGTATCTGGGTGTAACTGGACTTACACAAACATGTTGTTTGTTTAACATTACACAAGGAGTTTGTCACTTTATGATACCAAGAGAACCTTAAGATTATCTGGAGAGGCTCTCATCAATGTCCCATCACCCTCTCAGGTGCATTTGGTGGGAACAAGGGAAGAGACCTTCTCAGTGGCTGCTCCCAGACTCTAGAACTCCCTCCCTAGAGAGGCCAAGATGGCCCCTTCCTTGCTCTCCTTTCAATGGCAGGTTGAGACTTTTCTGTGCTGTCAAGCTTTTATAAGTTAACTGGATATGGGCCTATGGTGCTCCCCAGCTTTGTTTTAAAGTGGTATAGTTTTAATGTATTTTAATGTATTTAATATTTTTAATATTAATACTTTCAACATGTAATTGTTTTAACTTTATAAATGGTTTAATTCTTTTTTAAAATTTTTATATTTATACTTTCACAAATGTTTTAATTTGTTCTGTTTTGTTCTCCCACTGTTGGAAGAAAGGCAAGATATAAATGAATGAATGGATAGATAAATAGACAGACAGATAGATAGATAAGTACGTAAATAAATAATCATGGAGCTATCAGCCCAGGAGATGATCAGGTAGCACATCTTGTGGCTAGAGTTTTGCATCTGGGGGAAATGGAAAGAGATCAGTCTCCTGATCCCCAGTGACTCAATGGAAATCTTGAGAAAATCAGCTCATTCCTCTCCTCCCAGGAAGGCATTAATCAGGTGGCTCCCTGGTTAATGTGCCCAAAACTGACATCTACCTTGGAGTGGCAGAGCTGCATATGTCGAGGAACATGTTCCACATGTCTTGATATATGATTTTGTCCTCTATCAAAATTTGAGGTATCTACTACAATTTCTTGGTAGAATGTCTTAATAGGTTATGGCAGGTCCCCCTTTTGCTTCTAGAAAGTCATCTGTTACAGAATCTTTATTATTATACAGATGTAGAACTTGGAAATAAGAATGATACCTGCAAGCCATTAGTTTTGGGGGGTAAAGCTGTAACATTATTTTTGAAGTAACCATTTTTTTTCTTGCAAAGTGATGCAGTGACTAGTAAACTTTTTGCATATATGTATTAATGTTTATTTGGGGGGATGGGAGTTAGGATTTTCTCTATTTTTTTATTCAGATATTTGTTAAAAAAAATACTGAAAAAAATCAAGAGACCTTTTTTAATGTAACTACAAATAATGACAAGTTAATTTTTAAAAAATTATAATGCTCTAAGCCCTAATTTAATGCATGTTTCCTCTTGCTCTTCAGACAAAAAGGCTCCCAAAGCAGCTTCCAAATAAATGAAAAAACAAAACAAAACAAGACAGTCCTTGCCCTCAAGCGTACAGTTTAAATGATATGACACAAAAAGAAAGGAGGGATGGGGAAGGCAAAAAGCGAACAGTTGTTAAGAACTTAGTTTTCCAAGCTATACTTCTTTGTAGATCACTTTGCTTTTGCTTTGGATTCCATTTGGGGGAAAGGTGGGATATAAATTTAATAAATAAAATAAATAAATATCCCAATGAAATATCCATCGTATCTAGTTAAAAGGATCTTTGGCTGCAGAATATGGAAAAGACCTCCCCGCTTGAGAATAATTCAACAATATCAGTAGGGTTACACCACCACAATTTCCTTGTTAACCTGAACTCTAACTTACATCAGGAGACCACCACATAGGTTGCTCATGCTTAAAATCTATGCACCAATCCTGTTGTCTACTTTCTCTCTAACTTCTTATAACATCCTGAAATCCTGGTGGGAAGTAGAGGTACAAACAACATAGGGTTGAGTCATACCAGTGGGAATTAAGACAATCTCCTCATCTCTTGATTCAGCAACTTTAAAGCAAAGATGGAACTTCCAAGTTGCAGTCATGTCCTGTTCCTCAAACTACTGTGCTTGAAAGAAAGAGGTGTGTGGTTGAACATGGCCTCTAGATCTAACTCTACCACTTGGCAGAGTGACGTGGCTGTCTCAGTCACCAGGCCCACATTGATGGTGAGGAGCAATGGTTAGGTAGAAGGGAGAGCAGCATGGGCCAGGAGGTTTCCTTGTGTCCCCTAAGCTAGCCCACTGCTCTTGTAACCATGCTGTCTCATGACAAGTCTCGGAAACAGTATCAATTCAATCAGCTTCTGTACATGGAAAAGGAGGCAACGTTTTGTTTCTCACGTCAAGCAGGAAAATGTCTTAGGTCATTTCCACACCCTACCTGATCCCATTGTCCTCCCACTGCGATCATGGCAGCATCTTTGCCAGGAAGGGAGACAAGGGGAATGCTTCCCTCCACACCTGGCCAGCTCCTTGAGGAAGGGAGCGTGAGTGACACGTGCCTGCCTTCTGCAGCACAGCTGGGCTATTTCCTGTGCTACACTGGGGAAGGAAGTGCCTCCATCATGCTTCCTTCCCTTCCGCATGGCTAGAAAGGATGGCAGCCTTGTGTGATTTCAGGTGCTTAACAGATTTATTCTGTTAAGCAAATATCCCATGGTTGCAATAGGGGGTCAGGATGGCAGCAGGACCACAATGATATCATGCAGAAACATGACCAGTGGGCTGCTGCCATTGTAGGACAGCCTTAATGTGTGGAAATGGCCCTAGACCAGTGGTTCTCAACCTGTGGGTCGCGACCCCTTTGGGGGTCGAATGACCCTTTCACAGGGGTTGCCTAAGACCATCGGAAAATACGTATTTCCAATGGTCTTAGGCTCCATTCCCTCCTTGATGGTGGTGCGCAAGCACGAGCCACGCGCTCGTGTCCTCCTGGCCCCTGTTCAGAAGGGACTGAAATTGCTCCCCTTCTCCACTACCGGGAGAACCTCCTGTCTGATGGGCCAGCTTGGGGGGGTGGCAGCACGGAGGGCAGGCCCCCTCCTCACCATGGCCCCTGCCCAACTCGCCACAGAGGGGGGTGCTGTGGAAGGGCCGGGGGGCCGCAAGGTGGCACTTTTCCAGGGGCAAGCTGCGTCCGGCGCAAAGGACAAAGGTGCTGGGATTCCTTCCCCCTGGCCAGGGTTGACACTCTGGAAACTTTTCCCACACTGCCCCCCAAGCAGAAACGAGAGCGAAGCAGAAGCAGAGCCCGGGTGGTTCTTGGAGTTTTTTCTGGAGGGAGACGCGCAGCTCCTCTTCCCTCCCTGCCTGCCCCCCCATTCCTGGCCGGTGAGGCAGCCTTTGCCGGGGGGGGCGCATTGTAAATAATAAATAAATAATGTTATGGTTGGGGGTCACTACAAAATGAGGAACTGTATTAAAGGGCCGCAGCATTAGGAAGGTTGAGAACCACTGCCCTAGACTGCATCTATGTCTTAGCAGCTGCTGTACCCCTTCCAACTGTAACTATTTGGCAGACACAGTCCCAATGAATGCTCTGTCGTCCCACTTCTTCAGCTGGTTTTTAAATGTCCCATTTTCCCTTTTACCTCCATTGCCGCAAACTGAATTCAAAATGCAAAAGTAGTTTGCATTCAATTAACTCAGTAAGGGCATAAGAAAAAAGAGGAGGTGGAATTTTGTCCTCTCCAGTTGCCTCAGGCAAAGCAAGCTGCTGTAGTTTCTCCTTTGTTCGGAGGGGGTTTGCCCTTTCCTTCCTCTGGTGCTGAAAGAGTGTGACTTGACCAAGGTTACCCACCCAATCCCTAGCCAAGCAGGGATTCAGATTCTGGTCTCCCGGTGTCCTAAGCCAATACTTAAACCACTACACTAGTTAAGTAAATTTATTTACCTAACTTTAAAGTCAATAATGAAGACACTGAAAGAGTTAAAGATTTTGGCAACTTCCATGTTGGAATATCATCATGCAGCCTGCTCCTTTTGCTAGCTCTGCTAAGGGAAAAGGCATTGGATGTGATAGAAGCCAGTTTGTTACATTGGAAACTGGCTAAAATTGCCTCCCTGGAACAGGACACTCAAAGGATTGCCCACATGGTCTGGATTCCCAGTATTGGCACCTAGGAGACATAGAAGGTATCCCAGGAAGTACAGGCAAATCAGAGAAGACTGGGAAGACACACAATCCCCACTACATACCAGTAGCCATTTTTTGGCACCAGCAATTCAAAGCCAACTTCTTAATTTCCAATTAATATAAGATTGTACATTTAAGGAAGCCCTCCACCTGATGGGAACAGTTAACTTCACCACTAGTACTTCTGCAACTCTTTAACAACAAGAACAGCATGGTAGAATTGAGTTAAAGATTAAAACTTCAAGGACCCTTAAATGTACTTAGATGTGCTTGGGGGTTTTAATTTCCTTAATTTCTACTGATAGACTCTTTTTAGCACAAAAGATTTAAAGGCAAGAACAAAAATGTGTTTACCCTGTACAGAAAAGTGTCAAGGACACTGCCATTGGGCGGAAAACAGGAAGTGAACTGGCTGTGAACTTAGGACTGACCGGAGTTTCACCTTCCCAGAGAGTGCATATTGATCTGTAGCTGGAAAGAATTCTATGGAGAGATGTACTGACATCTAGAGATATAATGGAATAACTGCAATATAAAATATTACTTTTCAGTGAAGAGATTGATAGCTGTCAGAATGGCTGCAGGGCTGAGATCCAAGCAGACACAACCAGCAACTGTGCAACAATTTGGCAGAGATTAAACAATTGAGTAGATGTGAATCAGATGAGAGTAGATCTGAAACAAGATCTGAAGCCTGAACTTAAGGATATAAGACAATCTTTGACACAGACAACAACAGAGATAAAATAGATGAATGAAAAAAATGGAATTTGCTGGAAGATTAAACACTGAGATTGGAAGAAGTGAGGGAGAAATTATCTATGGGCCAAGAACAGAACTAAGACGTAATAATAATAATAATAATAATAATAATAATAATAATAATAATAATAATAATAATAATTTATTTCTATCCCGCCTCTCCCCATGGATCGAGGCTGCGAACAACATTAAATACATTAATACATTAAAAACATTAAAAAACATACCCAATCCTCCCCACCCACCAATCCACCTAAAACCAACACCCTAAATACACAACAATCAATCAACTATTAAAGGAACAGCAAGACAATTGATGGGAGGTGATGGAAATGCTAGTCTTGGAAGGCCTGTTGGAAAAGATCAGTCTTGACTCCTATTTTAAAGCAGTCAAGACTGGTAATGTGCCAGGTCTCCTCCGTCAGAAGAGAAGGTCCTCTGGGTAACCGCATCCAACCTAGTTCTGACTGGCTGCAGTAAATTCCTCCCAGAGGACCTTAGTGTGCGGGGTGGATTGTATGGGAGAAGGCAATCCCGCAGGTAGGCTGGCCCCAAGCCATGTAGGGCTTTAAAGGTAATGACCAACACCTTGTACTGTGCCCAGAAACTAATAGGCAGCCAATGGAGAGACTTTAGAATTGGTGCTATATGGTCAGTTTTAGGTCTTCCGGTGGCCATCCTGGCTGCCATATTCTGAACTAATTGAAGCTTCCAGACTAAGCACAAGGGTAGCCCTATGTAGAGTGCATTGCAGAAGTCAAGCCATGAAGTTACCAGTGCATGTACCACTGTTTTTAGGTGTTCCAGCTCCAGGAAGGGGCGCAGCTGGCGTATCAGCCGAAGCTGATAACAAGCACTCCTAGCTGCCGTTTCTATTTGAGCTGTCATCTGAAGTGACGAGTCCAGGAGCACCCCCAAGCTGCGAACACAGTCTTTCAGGGGAAGTGTGACCCAGTTTAAGACTGGTTGACAGACCTTCATACCTGGGCTAGGGCCCTTAACAGCGACTACCTCTGTCTTATCTGGATTCAGCTTCAGTCTGTTTTTCCTCATCCAGTCCATTACTGCTTCAAAACATTCATTCAGAGGTGAGATGCCACCCTTAGTTGAAGCTTATCCGAGGCATGGAGAGATATATCTGGGTGTCATCAGCATAGATAGCACCTTGCTCCATGCCTTCTGATGATCTCTCCCAGCGGTTTCATGTAGATGTTAAATAGCATTGAGGACAGGACAGTGCCCCCAGGGATGCCAGAATTAAGCTCCTTTTTCAAGGAGCAACTGTCTCCAAGCATTACCATCTGGTATCTACCTGAGAGATAGGACCAGAACCACTTAAGCACAGTGCCCCCAATCCCCAATCCTCTCAGGCATTCCAGAAGGATACCATGGTCTATGATATCGAAAGCTGCTGAAAGGTCCAAGAGTACCAGCAGGGTCACACTTCCCCTGTTGATACTTAGGCGAAGATCATCCATTAAGGCAACCATGGCAGTCTCAACTCCATATTCTGCCCTGAAGCCAGTTTGAAATGGGTCCAGATAATCTGTTTCATCCAAGAGAGCTTGGAACTGAAGACCAACATGATGGCTTTATATGACCTCAAGGAATGGGAGAGATGCATCAGGCTTAGAGGAATGCTGAAGATGCAAAATGAAGATACATATGCAAGAATGACTGATGCTTTGACTGATCTCCTAAAAGAAGAGAGAAGATCTTTGCTGAGAATTGAATACAGTGGACAAATTAGATTCCTAGGTGTTTTGACAGAGAAATTTGCCTAGAGAGGTGATTGTCTACTTTATGAAAAGACAGACGAGAGATCAAGCCCTCCAGCACTATTATTTACATAAAATGCATATTGATCAAATTGGATGATGAAATTGTATGACCTAGCAGAAATGGACAATATTTTTCGTTTTGTTTAAAGAAGAATCATTAAGTAATTTTAAGAAAGATTGGAATATTGCATATTTGAGAGTATTGGGAGGAAACATTAGTTCTGAGGATTTAAAAATTATTAGTTTTGCCAACAAGTAGAAGGATATCCTAGTTGTATAATGTTAAAGAAGTAGACTTTATATTTTATCTTATAATCATCAGTTGAGGGACTGAAAATCATGTCTATTCTTCCAGTCTTGTTTTAGTTTTAGTTTAGTTTAGTTTAGTCTTAGTTTTGTGACTTGCTGCCCCTGCCCCACTTTTTTGTGTTTTCTGATTTGTTTCCTTATGGGTTGTTTTATGTATCTAAATTTTGTGTTCAATAAAAATATTTTTTTAAAAAAATAAAGAGTTAAAGATTTCCAATAATTTGGCTCAATCATAAATCAAAATGGTGATTATAGTCAAGAAATCAGAAGGAGAATAGGTCTTAGTAGGACAGCTACGAAAGTACTAGAAAAAATCCTCAAAGATCAAGACATATAATTGAATACTAAAATAAGGATTGTCCATGCCGTAATATTTTTGATTTTCGTTCATGGTTGTAAAAACTGGACAATGAAGAAAGCTAATAGGAAGAAAATCAACCAATTTAAAATGTGTTGGTGAAGGAGAATTCTCGGATACTGTACATTGCCAAAAAAAATAAGTGTTCAAGACTGAACTCTCCCTAAAAGGCCATTTCTACACTTAAAGGCCTCTCCCTAAACTTCAAACCCCAGGATTCCATAGGATGTTGAAAGTGGAATAATAGCACTATAACAGTCTATGTGGAAATGGTCAAAGTTAAAATGACCATACCGAGACTATAGTACTTTGGACATATTGAGAGACAATGTAACTCCTTAGAAAATACAATAAAGCTTGGTAAGGTGGAAGGCAGTCGGAAAAGAGAAAGACTGCATTAAAGTTGGATGGACTCAGTCAAGAAAGACATGGCTCTGAACTGACAAAAATAACAACTGTGTGATTTGGATGTGAAAATTGCCCACAATCATTCTGTTTGGTGGTTTGGTTTGGTTTTGTTTTTAAAAATGGGGCTTGGGGGACAGGTGAAGGATTTTAGGGGCTGCAGAAGTGTAGTCAAAGGACCACATGTAGCTAAGGACTGCATTTTCCATGTCTCTAATATAGTCCACAGTTGTTGACCATTTGTCTGATGGAAGTAGAACAGCATGACACGAGGTCAATTCATAATTAAACAAACTGACAAAGTGAAAATCCACTATGAACAGAGAATGCTGGTAAACTTATTGCAGCAAAATCATGGGATGTTTTCATTGCTTGTTTCAAAATCTCATCAGCATCCTTGTCTCATCCAAGTTCTGTATCAGGTTGCACAATCTCCTTTTCCCCCTTTCTTCTGGATATGCATGTGTTTGATCTGACATACAGGTTTCCTAATGCACACAATTTTCTGCATTTTGTTTGCATTTTCAGACAGATGCATGTTTTGTCATGCATACTTACTTGCACACAGTGCAGAAAAGAAAAGGGGAGACAAACTGTCTTTGCAATTTCCTTTTGGCAACAGGAAAGTAAAAAAGGGGACAGGACTGTTCTTTGTTGCCTCAGAGGGTAGAACCAGGTCTAATGGTTTTAAATTAGAGGAAGGTAGATTGCGACTGAACATTAGAAGGAACTTCTTGACAGTTAAGAGCAGTTTAACAATTGAATAATTTGCCTAGATTGGTGATGGGATCTCCTTCTCTGGATATCTACAGAAAGAGGCTGGACAGCTACCTGCTGGGGATGATTTAGCTGGATATCCTGCACTGAGCTGGGGTTGGATTTGATGGCCCATGAGGCCCCTTCTAGCTGTATGATTCAATGATTCTAAGATACACTTTCATTTATCATCTCACAGATCCCAAAAAGGATTGCTCATTTTTTTAAAAATCTCAGTTACTACAATATCATTTCCATTCCTACCTATAACCAAGTGTAAGCTTGTGTGAGAGCCAGTGTGGTTTGAGTATTGGACTATGCTCTGGAGACCAGGGTTTGAATCCCTGCTCAGCCACTGGATGACTTTGGGAAAGGTGCACTCTCTTAGGCCATTTCCGCACTAGACTGTTATAATGCTATTATTCCACTTTCAACATCCTATGGAATCCTGGGATTTGCAGTTTAGAAAGGGGCGTTTGAGGCCTTTGGAATAATAGCACTATAACAGTCTAGTGCAGAAATGGCCTTAGCCTCAGAAGAAGGCAAAGGCAAACCACCTCTAAACAAATCTTGCCAAGAAAACCCCATGACACTTTTTCCTTAGGGTCTCCCTAAGTTGGAAATGACTTGAAGGAACACAACAACTAAACATGTGTACCTGAATCACACACATATTGTATTTTTTTCCACCTTTACTTCTTCTCTCTGCCTTCCTGTATTGTTTCCCCTGTGTGCAGTCCTATAGTAGGACCTGTCCTCTTATAGTCTGTAAAAGGATCATACACACCGATGGAACTATATCAATAACATATCCACCTTATGATTTAATCAGATACAGATATGTCATAATAAATGTGTTCACTTTTAAGATGTCACAAGATTTTTTGCTGCTTATGAAAGGACCACTGGATCTGAAGGTCTTCTGGCATTCTTCAAAATCTTTTAAGTACCCTTATAGTTACTGATGTCACAGACTTACTAAGCCAAAGATAATCTCTGAGCTTCTGGTTATTCCCACAACTGTATATGTGCATCTCAATCTTCCAGGGTTTGCTTACTTGGAGGCAACCTTCATGAGCCTAACAGTTTAATGTAGCATGAAGGACAAACAAAATTTGCTAACTGGTTACACATTGCCAGGACAGTAATTGCTTCATGAGGGTTAGAGTCAATGAAATTGCTGTTTAATATGGCTGCCAAGAGCCATATGGCCCAGTGAAGTAGAGAAAGGAGTGACAGAGAAAGGAAAAAGAGACTTGGTGCTTTTTTGTAAAGAATCCAAAGGCAGTGTTAAAACTCTGAGATTACACTGTTCCTATGGTGGCTCTGCCTCTGCAGGTTCAGCACTGATTGAGGTTCCAGTTAGCAATAATGAAGCCACAACCTTTTATTGGTTACAGCTGAAGATACTTGGCTCTAGCATGGATCCTGATTCAGGAACTTGTCAACCTGCCCACTGACAGATAGAAACCAATTATTCAGCCCACTGCTGTATATGAAAACCAACTCCCAGCCCACCTGCTGGGGTAAAATTTTGAAATGAAGACTTGGGATTCCAAATAGCAATAGCAGTTACATGTCTATACCACTTATCAGTGCTAAGCACTCTCTAAGCAGTTTACAATGTGTAAGCTAATTGCCTCCAACAAGCTGGGTACTCATTTTATTGACCTACAGAAGGATGGAAGGCTGAGTCAACCTGGAGCCCTGCAGGATCGAACTCACAACATTGTGGCTGCAGTACCAGCATTTAACCACTGTGCCACCAGGGCACTTGGATGTAAGCCACTGCATGGTTCCCCCACCACCTGAGGATGGGGCAGACCACCTGTCCCTGAGCTGGGCATGACCCTGGTAGCCCACATCTTCAAGGTCCCATCCTGGGAGATCCAACTAGGTCTGACAAGATCTATACCTCATTGTTGTGTGCCTTCAAGTCATTTCCAACTTATGGCAACCCTAAGGCAACCCTTTCATGGAGTTTTCTGGGGCTGGAGAGTATGTAACACACCCAAGATCACCCTGTGGGTTTTCATGGTTGAGTGAAAAATTGACCGCTGGTCTCCAAGGTACTCACTGGTTCTCCATGCCTTATCTGCTCCAAAGGGATGCACACTGCATGCTGAAAACTACCTCAAGTTGTGGCAAATTTAAATGCATTATAAAGATTCACAAGTGGTACAAACGAAGCCATAAAGTTCTGGAAGGGAGGGAGGGGGTGAAGCTTTGTGGTGACACCTGAGGGGAGTGCAGAATACTGGCCTTTAGCCAGTTCGCAGGCTGGATTTAAGCCTTTGCTTCAGTTCCTCCAGTCTGTCCCATAAAGCAATAGGATGGTCCCAACTGGCAGATTTTCCTGCCTTTCTGCAGAGCCCAGAAAACTGCAAAGGCTACATAGAAGCAGAAGACTCCACCAATGGAGAAAATAGCTCTTGTTTTGCTTTTTCTGATTGTGACCACAGAGGGTGCTCCCTGGTAAATCAGAGAATGCTCTCGCCACTGCTATTGTTGTTGTTTTGTGTCTCCTCCCAAAATTTTTCTCTTGAGTTCTGAAAGCTGCCCTTCTGGTACCCCACATAGCCACCTGAAGATATTTTGCTGCCTGAGGCAGAGTTGCAAATGGCAACTCCCCATCCTGCTTGTAAATTTTTTTACAGTTTTATGTGTGCATGTATTGATGTATGTTTGTGTGTGAAGAGATATCTTCGTAAAATGCCAGAGGCACTAGCAGTTGTGGGGCATATAAATATTTTAAATAAATAAGGAAGAGATCAAGGTCAACTAAATTATTCTGATACATTGGGCAAAAACTGTCACAAGCCTTTCTTCCTTTTGTGTGGTAAAAATGAAGCATGTTAAATAACTATTGATTTTTCTGCATTTTCCTGACATGCAAAATCAGCCACATGAAGGCAGCTTCCTCTTGCTGCCTGACTCTCAAATGCAGCTGCTTACAGTGCGCTCCTATATGTCTACTCAGAGGTAAGCCCCATTGAGTTCAGTGGGGCTTACTCCTCAGTAAATGAGTGTTCAATCACCACCTGAGACTGCCTTATTGGAGAACAAGTCCACTTGCTTGGACCACCCAATTGGTTGGCCTGAGAAAGTCTTCTCTCAGCTAAGCTTTGGCAGAGTAATAATGGCTGCATTCCTTAGGCCTAGCTGAGCAGCTGGGTTTTCTCTCTCCTGAACCAGAGCCTGGGTGTTCTTGTATTATTTTTCAAAGGCCAGAGTATGAATCAGAGACTTGGGCTAAGAACAGGGGCAGGTGGTAACATTTGGAAAAGCATAATCGTGCAGGGGAGGGGTGTGTGTTGTTCTCCATTTATTTACTAATTTAGAGGGTCTATAACTTATATCCAAAGCAGCATACATATAAAAAATTAACCACTGAAATCGTGTATCAACAATGCAGCAGACATGGGGGGGGGGAGTCAGCAAATAGCATAATGTAATTAAAACAAGGTGAGCACTACTAATGTTTCAACTTGATAGATAAATAAAAAGACCTCTTGAACCAGTATGGGAACCAGTGTTGCAAAAATGAGGCACCTCTTTTCAGAAGCCACCTGTCTTAAGATGGTTATTAGCTGACAGATCCTTGAGCATTTTTCTTCCACAAAATAGCCCTGGAAACGAGAATAATCAGTTTCATCATGTTGTTGCTGCGTGCCATCAAGTCATTTCTAACTTACGGCAACCCTAAGGTTTTCTGGAGCTGAGGGTGTGTGTGACGACCAAGGTCACCCAGTGGCTTTCCATGCTCGAGTGGGGAATCAAACCCTGGTCTCCAGCGTTGTAGTCCTCTGGTCAAACTACTACATCACACTGGCTCTCTTAATCATACACTTATATTAAATCAATATTTTAAATGAGAGAGTGTATGCTTGAATTGGGGAGGTATATCTTTCATCATACCTGCTAGATAACAAGTTTAGTATTAGTAAATCATCAAAGCAAAATAATCAACATCAACCTGGGCAGTATTGGGAACATTTCCTAGTATATTACAATTTAAAGAATTTATCTGTCTCTTTATGCTGTTTGAAGAAACCTACATGCTTGATCACAAAATTGGCAAGTTTGGTTTGTTATCCAATAGAGCAGTGGTTCTTAATCTGGAGTCCAGAGACCCCTGGGGGTCCACAGAGCCCTCACAGGGGGTCTGTAAAGCCCTGCTGCTGAATACTGACAGCAGTGGCAGCAACAAGGATGCAGCAGTGGTAGTGTGTGTGTATGTGTGTGTGTGTGTGTGTGCAGGTGCCGCAACTGGTTGGGCCTGCCATTCTATCCTTTTTGTCAGGGATATGGCTGCAGGAGGTGTAGGCGCCAAGGGACACAGCAGTAGGCACATGTGCATGCTCAAACTGATCCTTCATTTGCAAACAAGAGAGCAGTTTGGGCATGCACCCGCTCACCCTGTTGCCATGTCCCAGATGAAAGGAACACAGTGGCAGGTGTGCGCTCATGCCCAAGCTGCTCTCTCATTTGCAAACAATGGAGCGTTTTTTGGGACCTGCACACACACACACATGTGCTGCCACGATCCTGGCAAGAGGAACATGGCAACAGGTATGTGTACACACCCAAACTATGACTCCAAAGACCAAACTATGACTCTGGTTTGAATTCCCACTCAGCCATGGAAACCCACTGGGTGACTTCAGACAGGTCACATTTTCTCAGCCTCAAAGAAAGGCAAAGGCAACAAATCTTGCCAAGAAAGCTCCCATGATAGGTTAGTCTTAGTCAATTTTCAAAGGGGAGAAACATGATGGCTAGAAAGAACCTTCCCTGTCAGTGGCATTTTGTTGTTGTGTGCCTTCAATACACTTCTGACTTATAGGAATCCTAAAGTGAACCTATCACAGGGCTTTCTTGGGAAGATTTGTTCAGAGCAGGTTGCCTTTGCCTTTCTCTGAGGCTGAGAGAATGTGACTTGCCCAAGGTCACCCAGTGTCTGAGGGGGGGGTTAATCCTAGTTTCCAGAAGCCATAAATAAACAAATAAATAAATATTTGAATATTTAAATCTTGAGTTGAGTCTTGGGGGTTCCTGGCAACAGACTATATTTACAGAGGGTCCTTGGTAAAGAAAAGGTTAAGAACCACTGCAATAGAGCAAAACAAACATAGTAGTAACATCATGGACCCAGTCTACTAAGTGTTTCAGGTACTTCCTGAGCAAACATATAAAATTTCTGCATTTTTCCCCAGAATACATGTTTACCAATTGTGTCTCATCAAAGCTAATGTTTGCACATGCAGTTTTTCATGTTAATTTGAGGCCAATTAATAAACTCTAGATTGGCAGGAGAGGGGTGTACATTACTGGTTGTGGTCCATTTTGCATGGTCTCTGGTATGCAACAAATTTTAAGGATTGTATGTGCTACTGCTCACGTGTTTCTTTCATTCAAATCATAAATTAAATTATCAACATCAGCTCAGGAAACACCAGCTAAATTTCAGGGATATAGTTACACAGACAGAATGCCATATGAAAACAAAATAGTACAGCAAATTGGAGTCCTAAGCAATTTTTCAAGTCAGGAAAAGAGGAAAAGTTTGTCTAAGCAAGTGTGTTTTCATTGGATATTTTCAACTTGCTACATTTTCTGCTTCCAAATGGCATAGGAGAGGTTGTTCCAGAACTGTGGTGCCATCGCTGAGGAGGCCCACTTTTGTGATATTACATGGCAACACAGAGCTGAAACAAGATTAAATGTCAGTGCCCCTGCCCTAATGAGGATGTACAATACCCTTCGCCAGTTAAGTTCTTTGGTGTTATCCAGTTAAGTGTATCAAACTCCATTTACCAGAAAGATGAGTTCTAAAGTCTTTATTAGCATCATGGCTAAATGTTAACGGCTGAGTAGTTGGATAGACGAGCTACTGTGTGTTCAATATATGTATGTGTACAGTTGGCCCCTCACATTTGTGCATTTGACTTTCATAGATCTGATTATTTTTGATTTTCTTCAACCATTGCCCCTCCAGGTGCTTCTTTTCTGGGAGAACCTTCCCCCGCAGTGGCTCCAATCAGGGCACACAGTCCTTTAAAAAAACCCACCTCTCCTCCTCCTCCTCCTCCTCCTCCTCCTCCTCCAGCCACTGCCTGTCCAGCTAAGGGTGGCTCAAAGCCTAATTTCTCAGCCCCACAAGCCTTCTTGCAATGCCCCTCACACACCCAACAAAGGAGATGGGCAAGAGAGAGGAGCAAAGACATATCTAGGGTGGGGCAAGTAGGGTACATGCCCTGGGCGCCAATGCCAGAGGGGTGCAAAAATTCCATGCCAGAAAATTTAGAGGAGGAGGAGGTGGCAGCAGCTCCGGAGGTAGGAGCACAAGTTCTATACTTGCCCTAGGCACCATTTATGCTAGATAAGCCCATGGAGAGGAAGTATAGGACCACCATGCTGATCCACCCCCTTTCTGTCTCCTGACCTGGTTTGGACCCTGGGTGCCCATTCTCCCCACCATACCTCAGCTGTCTTCCCACAGACACATGCACATTTTGATAGCTGTGATTTTTCCACTTTTATGAAGGTCCTGCACCCCTGACCTTTGTGAATGTGGAGAGTCAACTGTATGTGTTTTCAAATCACTGGTCAACTTGTGGCATGAATTTCATAGGATTTTCTCAGGCAAGGAATCTTGGTTTTGCCAGTCCTGCCAGATAGTTTCACTTTATCCTGGAAGTTTAAGGATACAGAGATAGCTGGGAACATACCAGAAGAGAAAACTTTCCTGTTAGCAAAATTTTTGTTCTGCTCTCAAATCTATTAGGATGGGAGATGGGTCACACCTGTGCAACTCCATTTCCTTTGTTTGGTTTCTGCCCTGTATAAGCCTGGGAATTCATCATGCACTTGTGAGGAGGTTTGTGCTAGGCCAGTGGATCCATTATCCAGCCAGAGAGATCCATAGAGGGGTTTTTTTTTAATCATTTTAAATTTTAAATAAAATACAGATACCAAGATATTCTATCACACTGAACCAATATGACACTGAACTATGTAAGATTTATCTGAATCAAAGATCTTTCCAGAGACTGTTTTGCATAGCTGAAGGTTGATAAACCACACTATTATTACTGCTGTGGTTAATAGAAGGACAGCAGGCTTCATAAACAAAATTGTCTATTGTATTATTTCTAGATTTTCTAATATAAGCCATCAATTTTTCCATGAGAGTTTCCCTAAAGTTTATTTATGAAATCAAAAATTGGGGGAACTTTATAGTCATTCTAAAATAGGGCTATAACTATCCTAGCTGCTAAGCATTGGTAGTGATAAGGTTAGACATTCTTATTGTCTCCCATAAAACGATTCAGTACTAGGCTAGGGTATGGAGTTACTTGCTGATCTGTAATTTTAGAAATATCTTTTAAGACTAAGTATCAGGGTTGGCTGGTGACAGGACAAAGCTATATGTAATGTTGGCTGTGGGATAATCTGGATAGAGTTCAGTGCTTAGGAGTCCAATTCTAGCACTTGCTGATGGAAAGCATCCCTCAGCACATGATGCTTTCCTCTGATGTAGGCCAACTGCTGCATTGATTTAGCATCAGCAAACCTTATCTCACAGCACTGATGTGTGTCAGTTTTTGGTATCAAGGAGTCTTGGAGAGCCCTAGATTTACAGCCAATTCCAGCTTAGCATACTTCCTGCCCCTGGTATTAAAATGCAATAGAACATAGTGAATAACTATGATATTTTTTCATGACACCCAAAATTTGATGGTTGAGGCAATCAGTGCACTGGTAGAGCTCTGTAGAACTGGTAGAGCTCTGTAACAATATTCCATTGCATATCCTTCAGCATTTCACAGATGAAAACCAGGCCATGTGTGGCTAAGCAAAATCGGAGGATGATCAAGATGGCAAAAATTGTTAATGAGAAAGAAAACAAAAGCTAGAAGACGTTGCTGCAATTTGAGGGGGTTGTCTATAGGCTGTATGTGGACCCTGTCCCCTGTTTTTCCAGCCCCTCAATCTCACTTGCATTTGGAAGGCAAATTTTCAGGTTTTTTTCTCTCTACTGAAACTGCCAAAAACACACAAAAACCACTCATAGATGTGCTAGTTTGGCTTCTCCCTGTGAACCCCCCAACTTCCCTTTTTAAGCCCCCCCCCCAAAAAAAGCTGAAAATGGCAACCAGAACTTGTGTGACATCACCTCTGGTGTGGCATGACATGCTAGTTTGCCCATTGGAACATGTTAATCTCAACCTTCTATCTATTTGCATACCTCTATGTAGATAATAGAGAGCAGATAGACAGGTTAATTGACGCAGTTGATACAAGAGGAAGTTAATAGATTCTCATGAATTTATTTCATTCAGAAAATCAAAACAGAAGAAGATTTAAAAGAATGAGCTTTAGTATCTTGAAAGGGAAAAAATTCCCATGGTTCAAGATGATGAAAAAAAATCTAACATTTTAATGATCACTGTCTGAATAAAGGAGCTCTTTTCGGTTAGTTTGTGTTCTTTAACTTTTGGGACTCTGTTCTGCTTGGCATGCACCATTCACAAACTACATTTTTTCCCAAGGAATTATAATTGCTGAGTTTTATTCCAACACATTCCAAAACATCCTTGTAAAAAGGCATTTCAGATCAAGTGAACAGCATGTCCTAGACAAAAATATGTTGCAAAGTAAATATAAAGAAAAACAAGAATGCTACCCTCATACCTTTCTAGGTCATTTTGGAAGAAAACCAGGCAAATGACAAAGAGAGAGAGAAGTCATTGACTTCTGACTATTTTTATGCAATAAAGGATATGCCTCCAGGCTTTCTGTCATGCAGTGGAAATTCCCAGACCCTGAGGTCTCAATGATATTTTCTTTTTCATACTTATAACTGAAATCACAAAATAAGAACTCAGAATAGCTACTTTTGTGGACTACGACTTCTAGCATCCCTCAGCAGGCATGGTTACTGGCCATGTTGGCTGAGTGGCTCTGGGAAGTGTAGTCCAAAAAGAAACTTTCCCAAACCCTGAACAAAATACAATGCTCCAGAAAGTCTAAAGAACTCTGACGCCAGATTTATTCTTGGCTGATTCCACACAGTTCTCCATTATTCCCATGCTCATAATATTTATTCTCCAAAGCTTCATGACAATTTCAATAATGCCAATGCAGGGTGTCCTAGGAATGGGGCAGGATCCAAGGAAATGGCAGCAGATGGAACAACTGTTTTGGATTCTCTGTTAAATGTGAGAGAACACTACTGATCTGCATTTCTTCTGGATTCAAGGGCTCATACAGCTTTGGGGCTGCAGTAAACCCATTCCTGGAATCTCAAGAGTATAAGGACTAGCTTTAGAAATTCCGTGAGAACTCAGTTCATGGAATCTCCTACTGATCAATGAGACAGGATAACCTGTGCTTAGAAGCAGCAAGTACCAGGGATGCCAGGCTCTGGTAGGGCATAGCAGTCACAGGAGAGTCAGAATGAGAAAAGTGGTAGTAAAAATGTTTCAAACATTCCAAAGTCGTTCATGGGGAACAATCAGGCAGTAAGACCAAAGCCAACCAAGTAGGAAGATAAATTGTTTAACCAACCCAAAGGATCAGAAGTTCAAGAAAGCTAAACACATACGATGTTGTCAATCAGTTATCTGCAATGAAGACTCTCATCTGCTAAGAGATTTATAACTGCCTGACCTTGATAGCCAGGTAGCTAATTGTGTGGTGTCCAGTGTTTAAATTGGTGTACAAAGCATAGGCTCCAACTCTGCTTTTGTTCAGCTTGCTCTTGTTGCACAAGCTACTCTCCTCAACATCCAACTGGTGTGGCTGAAGTGGAGGCTCATTGTCCAGAGAGTGTGTGTGCCCTGGTGGCGCAGTGGTTAAATGCCAGTATTGCAGCCACAAGGTTGTGAGTTCGATCCTGTCGGGCTCCAGGTTGACTTAGCCTTCCATCCTTCCACAGGTCAGTAAAATGAGTACCCAGCTTGTTGGGGGCAATTAGCTAACACATTGTAAACTGCTTAGAGAGCACTCAGCTGATAAGCGGTATAGAAATACACTGCCATTGCTACTGTTTGTTTCCGCTCTTGATTGTGGATAGAGGTAGTTTTCTTGGGCTGTAGGCCTCTCCTGGACTGGCTACTTTATATTGGATTCTTCTTACCGAGGGCGGGCGGTATGACAGAGAGAGGAACTTTCACCAGTTCTTCTTGCTTTTTGTAAGCCCCTCTCCTCAAACTGTTTGGGGAGAGGACTTTCCAGAATGGTATGGGAGATTGTTTAGGAAGCTGAAGGAGGAAGGGATCCAAATTGCAACCTGTCTCCTTTCCATCATTAGATGTTTTCAGCAGATTATCAGCCCTTCTGTGAACAGAAGAGTCTTCTCCATCCAGAGAAGGTCTACTTTGGATGTAGGCTGCAGTGTTCTTAAAATATATCATACATGCTTTTGTTTAGTGTGTCTGAAAACTGATAGTATCCTTTGATCTCAAAGTATCATTTCTGTAGAGAAAATGTGTTTTCTGTGCTGAAAATGCCATTTTTCACATACACAAACCATGTGAATTTTTCATGCAGCATATAATTCTTGAACTTTGAAAATTTTAATCCATCCAGGATTCTCCTCAACAGGAGTATTGATTCTCCTCAATACTCAAGAAACTCCTTTTTCTTCTGGGATTTGAATATTTCTGGATATTTTCTCATTTTGGTTAGTCATAGGCATTGTGGGTGAGGCCAGTCCTTTCTGCATACAAAACATATCCGAAATTGTAATTGGATGAAGGGGGTTCCTTCCATCTCTCTTTTCTCTCTCTCTTCTAAACCCAGTTGTTTGTGGTTCAGAATGTTGCACATTGTGTTTTAACAGTGTTTCTAGATGATTCCAGCAAATCTCATTTTAAAAAATCCCATGCATATTGTTGTTGTTGTGTGCCTTAAAGTCATTCCAATTTATGGTGACCCTACCATGAAGTTTTGCTGGAAAGATTTGTTCAGAGAAGGTTTACCTTTGTCTTCCTCTGAGGCTGCGAGAATGTGGCTTCTCCAAAGTCATCCCGTGGGTTTCCATGGCCAACCTAGAATTCAAATAAAGTGATTAATTTGCATTAATAGCCTCAGGATCCCTGCAAGATCTCCTGTTCATCTTCTCGTTCAGTTCCTACTGAGATCTCAACAATACACTTTCTTTTTGACATAACATGGGTTTAAACTCATTTGCCCTGATATAAGAGGCAGCCAACATAGGCAACATCTTCAGTGACTGCCATCTTTATAAGCAGCTATCAATAGTGGGAAGCTTATATAGTGTTAGTTGAGCACACTGTGTGATTCACCCTTAACACATTGGACCTGTACATGTCGGTGTGTATTATACAACTGACTTTACTCATCACTGGAATAATGCCATGTAACTGTTCTTTAACCAGACTTATTCTGGTGAGACTCATGCATTTAGCTATCGTAATGAAATTTCCTCAAGGGAAAATGTAGACAGTACTAAATTTCTGTGGCTTGCCTCTACATAATTTGGATTAAGAATATAGGAAGCTGTCTTATTTCAGGTCAGAGTTTGAAACTGTTATATTTTGGGGATTAAAATTGTAGTCCCCAAAAGTAACACTTTCAACATCTGTTTTCCAGAGGGTCTCCACAGTCTGTCAGAGGCATTTTGTATTATTTATTCCTTGATGTTTTTAAATTAGAATGGAGCCTGTCACCTATTAAGGGTAAAAATACACTTTCTGTTCCACATATTGAAATTAAGTTATTTTTTAAAAGCTTAGAAAAGTTACATTTTAGACTACTATTCCCAGAATCCTTTAAATATTGGCCATGTTGGCTGAGTAGTTCTGAAACAAACTTTTCCAAGTAACTTTTCCAAACTCTGATTTATTTTTTTTAAAGAATGTGCTTATGAAATCCACCTGTCTGCTGGCCATCTCCTAATTTCCAATATGAAAAGCCTCCTTTTATTTAGTAATAATCAAAGCAATAAACAACTTTATCAATAAAATTAACTTCCTTGCTGCTGGTCATCTGTATAGACTGGTGAGCCAACTTAGGCAAGTAACCACTTTTAAAATGTTGGAGAAATAACTTTAAAAAAAATAAGGAAATGTTGTACTCCAGCTCCACCACATGGCATTACTAAAACCTACAGTTCACATGCTCACCCTTGCAAATGTAACAGTATACCAGTGCTAAATCCGAGTTTGGAAAAGTTACTTTGGGGGAAGTTATGACTCCACAAATCTACCAGCTGGGATGGCCACTGACCAAGGCAACTTTTTCAACCTCTGTCTTAAACTTTTGACATTCTTCAACCAGACAAAACTATTCCAAATGTGGTCCTGCCACTCCCTAACAAACACATTGCAAATTCTGACAAACTTGAAAAAAGCTTTTAATAAAAGAAGACAAGGCTAGTGCTTTGTGGATTGTGTTTGCATTCCTTTTGCCATTACAAACTGGAATTAATCTGGGTGAGAGTTAGGAGTGGGGAGCGATCATGAATTCACCTTAAAGAAAACTACTAGGGGAACACTGGCAATTGGACAGACATTGGAGAACTACATAAGCAATACTAGATAACCATATTGTGGTTTTGCACGTGGTTGTCTTTGAAGAACAGAGGGTCAGCAAATGGCCTTGGGCAAGGTTCATGAATAGGGTCAAGGGGGAACTGATGCCCCTCCAAGGTCATTTCCACACTAGCCTGTTATAGCACAATGATTCCACTTTCAACATCCTTTGGAATCCTGGGGTTTGCAGTTTCAGGAGGGGTCAGCCGGGATTCCAGAGGATATTGAGAGTGGAATCATTGCACTATAACAGGCTAGTGCAGAAATGGCCCAAGACGAGAGTAGAAATTTAAGCACCCCCTGAAATGATCTGGCAAAATTGGGCCACTGGAAGTAGCTGAGACTCTTCTAGAAGCATCAATCAGAAGTGTATTATATGATCAAGCACTGTGAAATATTCAGACGTTGATTGTCATTGAACCACTCAAACAAAACAAAGGCTCCCTATAATATACCTTATCTGCACTTACTTGGGAGTAAGCTACACTGAACACATAGGCCATTTCCGCACTACACTGTTATAGTGCTATTATTCCACTCTCAACATCCTATGGAAACCTGGGGTTTGCAGTTTAGGGAGGGGCATTTAGAATTCTCAACCCGAGAGTTCCTTGGTCTCAGTAAACAGCAAAGCCTAGAATTCCACAGGCTGTAGGACAGTGTAGGGTGGAAATGGCCACTTCTATGTGTATTACACTAGTAAGTATTTTCTTTAAGAATGTTTCGGTGATGATGGATAGGGAAAGTAATTTGCCCTTCCCCTGCAAGTACTTACAACCAGGCAAAATTAATAACAACCTGCCCACCAACATTGAGCCCCCTCCCCACAATGAACACAGTTCCAGGCTCCTTGGCAAGGTGCCTTCCAGGGGATTTCCTCTTACATTGGTTGAACCCTTCTCAGGTCAGGTGGTGGTCAGAGGCTAAATCTGGATGCTTTTCTTTAAATTCCTCACAATGACATGGATCAAAGCATGTCTTGTCAGTACTCAAATATTTTATGGGGGGGCAAGTAATCACTGGACACAATTCAAAATATTGGTTTTAACCTGTAAACTGTCTAGGACGAAAAGTACAGAAGGTTTTAGTTCCATAATTACCTGTAAGTTATTGTGATCTTTGTCAGTGGCCTGATTGAGTGAGTAGAGATTAGTGGCAGATGCATCTTTCTTTTGTTATGTTTTAAGTACTCAGTTATAAGTTTAATCTGTCCCACTTTCTGCATTAAAAAAAATCCATTAAAGACCTAAACCTAACTGTTAGTCCCAACTATACAGAATCATTCAATCAGCCCCTGAATGGTAAATCAACACTTAGGCAATTCCATTTGATTCAATCAAACTACTGTAGCTGGAAACAGTAACTGGATTTAGGCTAAAGTTTGCATTTAATTCATATACTTTCCAAAACACACATTTTGGTATGGATTTCCAACTAAAGCATCCATTCTGCATGCATTTTTGAGCCAAGGATTGCATGAAAACAATGAAGCCAAGATGAAGGATTATTGCATTCTTATGTGTGTGTTTGTGCAGGAAGTGGGGGAATAAGATCAGTTCACTTAAAAATACCACCTGAAGAAATTATTCAAGATCCCTAACTGTAGTAAAGGGTGCAACCAAGTATGGAATGGTCTTTTTAATGGAGGCACCTTCAGTTATGGAATTTCTTCCCTTTCTCAGTCTTTGATGTTATGTGCCTTCAAGTCATTTCTGACATTATGGTGACCCTAAGACGAACTTATCATAGGGTTTTCTCGGTGAGGATTTCTTCAGAGGGGGTTTGCCATTGCCTTCTTCTGAGGCTGAGAAAATGTGACTTTCTCAAGGTCAATCAGAGGGTTTCCATGGCTGAATAGTGATTTGAACCCTGATCTCCAGAATATTCAAACCACTATACCATGCTTGCTTCATTTCAGTCTATCCATGTCAAATTGCCTTTTAAACATTTTGAAAAAGACGTTTTGCCCACAATACAGTTTTAATGTCTTTTCAGTTGGCTTTTACTGACTCTCAGTTTGATCTGATGCTGTTAAAAATCCTGCTGTTTTATTGTTTGTATTGGTTTTTATTGTGTAACCATTATGTTTTAAGCCCTTTGAAAATATTTTATTGAATGATGGGGAAAAATTAAGTGAATCTATGATGGCCGGAGTATAGTTTATGAATAAATTCTTGTATGACTTGTGTTTAAATATTTAGGACTATCTGCTAATCCTTTTTAAGCCTATGGGTAGGATGTCAAGGTTTTGCATGTCGTTGTGAACTCCCTCATTTTCCTTCTGTTCCAAAATCTGAGCTCAAACCTGTGATGTATTTTCCAAATATAACAAATGCAACCAATATGTGCTTCACAGCTGTGAAGGGGGGGGCTTTCTCTTTCTCTTTTAAGAAGGGGGGAAAGGGAAAAAAGGATTATGCAAAGATGTGGCTCATGTTCTGCATTTGCACAATACTTTTCTGATTTCATTGCTCCAAGACAGAACTTTATGACTTAAGCTAGATTTACTAAAAAAAATGTTGGTGCTTCACCACTGCAGGCAAAATGGGATTTACAGTATACACAAATTCTCAGACAGTTCCTTTAAACTTACGGAAACTCCCATAATGAGAGTTTTACTGACGTCCTCGCCAAAAATTTCCTGCTGAATTGGCTGGATCCAAAAGCAAGTCTGGGGCTTAACGTGATTTTCCTACTGTCTCTTGCGTGAAGAAACGTCTTATTTCACCCATGAGCATTACCTATAAAGCAATTGTAATGAGATGTATAGAAATCCATCTCTCTCTACTTAATGGATTTAATCAAGATCTACAGTGGAGTGAGATCACCTTTGGCAAAAATCTATTCAGGTGCAGACTTCTATTGTTCCCTCAAACTGTGTAACAGAAGTTCTCCTGTAGGCTAAGCTCAAATAACCTCAGCTTTTCTTTCCAGCTCTTTAAAGAGCAAGCCATACACCTTTCTAGTCACAATAATTGCAGTGGGTGTATACAAAGAAGCAAAATGAGAATCAGTCTAATGTTTCTTTTGAAATAATGAAACCTCTAGCACCAAACCCTGTTGGCATGGTTCACAAACAGTAAGAGCTTTCCATACCCCAAAGATGAGTGGCTGTCTTGCACAGAGAAGACCTCTACATGCAATGATGACAGTAACACCCAGAACCACAGGGTCCAGCATTCATGTTCCCTGGGAATTTGCAACAGAAGCCAGAACAGATGCAGCAAGATTTCTACAATCTGAATTACCTAGACAGGATCATTGTTCTGCATACATGACACTCATAGTTAATGGAGAAAGAGGAAAGAGGTAAGACTGTGTTTCCCAAATGACTATTTTGTTACCACCTCTTACATATCCCATCCTGCAGGATAGCAAATTTGGCAAGAAATATCATTTTATAAAACTGGACACTCATGACTGTAAAAGCATGTGGAAGCAGAACACTGGCTGTAAGCATGGGTTAGGTCAGGATGGCCTCAGCATGGCCAGGTAATAAGTTCAAGAAGATTAGGTAGGAAAGCCCAGTGTTAATGGCTTTCCAATAATCCTCTCAATACCACAGACAACCAGAACAACAGTAAATGAAACTGATCAGGTATGGCAGGCAAGCACCCCTGCTGTGCACATCTCCTACAGACCTTCCCCATTCACCTTACCCAACCAAGACATTAAGAGGCTGTCAGGACTCCCATCAATGCTTTGTCACCCAATCAGCCCATTCTAGACCTACCTCCCTTTTTTTTTTAACTCTGCCAGAGAACTATTAATATTCAACCCTTCAAGGAAGGAAAATAGTATTTAAACCCTAATTCTGACATCAGCAATTTATAGTATGTTAGGCATCATTCTGCACGTTGGCCCCCAGATTCCCATGCTCTGCACTATCCTTGGGCTGTAGTCTGAGCCACTCCATTTCAGTCTTTTTCTGGACCAATAAATATCACCCTCTGCACTCAAAATCTCTCTCTCTATCCAACCTCTCTCTTCTCTCTCTTCATTAGCCTTGTATAGTTTGTTAGACTGCTTGATATGTTGTGTGTGTGTTGGTTGATGTCCAATAAAAACACCCTGTTTAAACCTTTAACTGGAGTCCTACAATTACCCGTATTTGCCGGTGTATTAGATGCACTGGCATATACGACACACCCCACTTTTCAAGGGATATTTTTCAGGAAAAACTTTTTTTAGTTCTCTGGGGAGCAAAATGCACAGGACGGAAAGAGAAGGAGTGTTACACCAAAAGAGAAGGGAAATTAAAGAGTGCTGCACCACTACCCCTCTCTTCCTGTTTTGCTTGGTCAAAAACTCCCAGCAGAGTCAAAATGCACAGGAGAGGAGGGGAAAGTAAGGAGAAACTGTGGAAACATCTATCTATGTTCCTACAGATCAAGCTTCCACTACCCCCTGCCTTCCTGTTTTGCCTGGGCAGGGAAAACTCCTCTTCCCTTCCCTTCCCTTCCCTTCCCTTCCCTATGGTTTTAGCGTTACCGTATTTGCTCCTGTATAAGACGCATACCATTTTCAGAGGGTATTTTTAAAGAAAAAAGTGTGTCTTATATGCCAGCAAATATGGTAGAACTGGTATACACCAGTGAAAAGATCCTGCCATTACTCCCCTCTCACCGGCCTCCTTTGAGCCGTAATTCTCTCAGTTTCTAAGGAGACACTGGCACTACTGGTGGACCTCAAGGTCCCCCACCTTTTGGGGTAACAGTTTGCTGGAACTTTTTTCATCTTTCCTAGATTAAAACTGGGGGCACATATCACTTTATGCACAGTAAAACCCACTGGCTGAGATCCTACATGGGACATGTAGCTATACCCATCTCCCTTAAAAGCCAGGCAGCCATGCTAAGTAAAGAAGTCCTGCAGTTCTCATGAGCAGGACACTGAAGGATGATGTTAATAGCCCATCATAACAGCAAGCTACAGTGTGATGACCAAAAACAGGGAATCACTCTATGGCCCTCTAATCGCAAGGAGCTGGATGCATGATCCTTCAGTGCCCTTCTCACCAGCGTCACAGGCATTTGCAGTTATGGCAACAGGGCCACAATTGTTAATATGAATACAGAACAGCTATGAGATCATAAGTCTATTTTGTTAGAAGTGCAACAATGCTTTGCATTGAAGAGTCGGGAATGCCTCTTAATGGGCAGCAGGAATAGGGTAAGATAGTTTGAATGACTCACAGTGGCCTCCCTTCTTGTTTTACCTTTCCTGATCCCTCTGTGATGTAAACTGATACTCTTAGAGATTTTCTTCACCTTTTCTCTTCCCATGAGTCTCTTCCCAGCTCTTCCCTAGAATATAGCTAGATTAGAATAACACCCTGATTAGCTTTCCTGTCTTAGGCCATTTCCGCACTAGCCTGTTATAGCGCGATGATTCCACTTTCAACATCCTCTGGAATCCTGGGGTTTGCAGTTTAGGGAGGGTCTGGCTGGCCCCTCCCGAAACTGCAAACCCCAGGATTCCAGAGGATGTTGAAAGTGGAATCATCGCGCTATAACAGGCTAGTGAGGAAATGGCCCTAGAATGGAGTTCGTGTAATAAAGCCTTAGTTTGTTCTGTAAGCCATCAGTGTCTTTGCTTCTTAATTAGAAGCTCTGCTCTGCTGCAGACATACAATCTCTATCATATTTACTGTCTAAAAGGATGCCAGCCACTGTTATTCTCGGTTGTTTCCCAGAACAAGGAACAGACTGTCCTGCTTCCATGCAAGTGATAGCCCAGTTAATGTCTCCTCTTCTGAACATGGGAATGCAGCAGGTCCCAGAATTCTCCAAGCCAGCATATTTGAAAAATGTGGACACTTTAGATGCCGCTGTGCCTGGATATTGCAGTTCATCTTTTTTCAGTCCCTTTGGCTGATTCTAAGACGTAGCCATGTTAATGTATTGCAGCATAAAGAGACACAAAGGCATTTTGCAGTACTTTTGAGATTAAGAAAAATAAATTTCTGTCATAAACTTTCATTAATTCCTGTCCCCTTCACAAGATGTATGGAGTGAAGTCTATATGGATCTGGATATTTTAGCTTAAAGTTTACATGGATTTATCCACACAGCAGAACCATAGCATTTTGATACTACTTTCAGGGTTCACAGGGTCCTTAAAATTCTTGCTATTTTTCAGAGAAGTGCACTAAAAAACTCTTAGTCCCTCAAACTACGAGTCCAAGGATTCTGTGGGATGTAACCAGGGTAGGTAAATTGGTTTTGAGCTGCTATATTCATGTAGTGTACCTACATCCCTTCTGCTCTTTACAAGCAATAAAGATATTGATTGTACAGTCTTATATGTTGGACTTACAATGTGAACTCCATATATCCATACTTTAGTCCAAATCCCAAGGCAAAACAGGAGGCAGTTGTTTGTCATCTCATCCTGCCTGCACTTTTTAAAATAATTTGCACTGAGTAACTTTCCCACAGTTCAGACAGAAGTTAATACACTTACAGCCCAGGTGAGACTTACATGCCATAGATCTCTGAGCCAAGGTACCCTCTACTTTGAAACTATATTCTGCTAATGGTAAAAACATTTTAAGTTGTGATTTAGCTAGTTGAAACTGGCTATCCACTATCGTATGTATGAATTCACAAACTCCATGAACATCTATGCAAGGTTTTTCATTTCTTGGCTATTCGTGTTTTACTGTTATATGTTAAAAATCCTTTTTCCATGCTCTACACTACATTGAAAAGCCTTTTCACTGCTCTTTGTTGATTTCAATCTGTAGCAAAATGCATGGAGTGTGCATTCATACGCACTACTTATGGGAGAGGTGCTGTCACCAGCACTCTGAACTTTCTAGCAGTTGCTCCAATTCAGCACTGTTTATATATTTTGCACTTTCACTGCCCCAGACAGACATCTGGTTAGGTACTCTTTGCCAGCTATGACCCTGAAAAGTTACAGGGTTTGAATGCGTGTGTGTTGTTTTTGCCTCAGTGTCATCATTCTCTGCTTTTGCTGAAGCTCACGCATGCTGATTTGTCACTTGTTTTTCTTGGCAATGCAACCTATAATTACTGAAGTGACAACATCTCCTAATTTAAGTTGTATCCACATCCTGTTGTGTATCAGGTATTCACGAATGTGGAGAATTTAGAAAACAAAGATGAATCTGCATGGTTTACTTCAGCAGGCAATAAATGGGGCATTTTATCACACACTTCAATATGGCAAGAGGTTAAGCTGGTGACGCAGGCAGATAAATTGATGTCTAATCTTAGAAATATTATGCTTACCTGGGTTCCCTGAGTTTATATTACACAGTTATAGTAGCTGAGCCTGTGCTGGGCTATCAGCAGCAGCAAATGGAGCAGAGCTATCTAGCTCTTCCTTCTAGGATAATTGCAGACCACAGTTACAAGAGATGGATGCATCCATCCTGGTTTCTTGTTTTTCCAGTCTTCTTTGTTTCATTCTGGATACCTAGCTGGCACCACCCATTGGCTTCATTTGGTTGTCAAGCAAAAATGTGTTTTTTTTTATTAAAATCTTTGGGGACAAATTGATCTCTTCAACACATAAATAAGCATGGTTTTAAACTGTTTTAACCTTTTAGCTAGTTTAACTCTTTATTTTTTAAATGTTTTTGGTCTGTTTATATTATTTTTATCATTTTGAATTCTATATTGTCTTAAACTGGACAGGGGGAGTGTGTCCCTGTTGGTTCTGCTGAACTTCTCAGTGCCTTTCAATACTATCAACTATGGTATCCTTCTGGGTTGCCTCTCTGGGATGGGACTTGGAGGCACTGTTCTGCAAACTCAGAAGATGGTGCTGGAGGACTCCTGTTCAATGCCCTAGTTGTTGGTCTGCAGAGTCCCTTAGAGTTCTGTTTGGTTCCTCATTCTGTTTAACATCTATATGAAACTGCTGGGAGAGGTCACCCAAAGTTTGAGGGCTCAGTGTCACCAGTATGCTGATGACACCCAATTCTATCTCTCCTTTCCACCTGATTCCAAAGGAGCTATTTCAGTACTGAAGCATTATCTGCTGTCAGTAGTCAACTGGATGAGGGCAGTGACAGAGCTTGGAGTGTGTGGAGGGGGGTCAGGGGGGTCAGGGCTACAGTGCGAGGAGTGTGACCACTGTGCATGGGGGCGTGGCCAGGGCACATGGGGGTGTGGCTGGAGAACATGGGGGCATGGCCAGGGTGCGCAGGGGCGTGGCTATGGGCCGGGACACCCAAAAAACATTGCTGCCTGGGGCGAACCACTCACCCAACCCCCTGTCTCTACGCAACTGGATCGAAAGCAAACAAATTGAAACTTAATCCAGACAAGACAAAGGTCCTCCTAGTCAGTCAAAAGGCAGAACAGGTAACAGTGACTCTGCCTGTGCTGGATGGAGTTACACACCCTGTGAAACTCCAAGGTCACAGTTGAGTGTTCTCCTGGTTTCAAGTCTGAACCTGGATGCCCAGGTTTCAACAGTGGCCAGGGGAGTGTTTGCACAGCTAAAACTAGTGCACCAGCTGCAACCATTTCTTGAGACCTCAGATCTGGCTACAGGGACACATGCCTTGATTACATCCTGTTTGGATTACTGTAACACACACTACATGGGGCCTTTAAAAACTGTTTGGAAACTTCAAGCAGGTCCAAAATGCTGTGGCAAGAATGCTGACTGGGGCCAGTTACAGGGACCTTATAACTCTCATGTTAAAATAGCTTCCCTGGCTGCTGTTTCATGTCTGGGCACAATTCAAAGTGCTGGTTGTGGTCTACAAAACCTTATATGGCCTAAGTCCAGGCTATCTGAAAACTACATCTCCCCATATGAACCTGCCAGAATTTTAAGATCTACAGAGGAAATTTTTCTCTTGGTCCCATAACCATCACAGGCTTGCTTGCTAAGGACACAAGAAAGATCCTTCTCAGTGGCTGCTCCCACCCTCTGGAAATCCCTTCTGGAGGAATCTGTTTTCCTTTCACCAGCTGGCAAGGATGTTTTTGTTTAAGCAGGCTTTTAATGTGCAAGCAGAGAAGCTTCTCATTGTGGTGTGTGTTTTATTTATTTTTTTACTTTGTTATGTCTTTTAAATGATTTTAAACTGTTTACTATAGGATTTTTGTGGTTAAAGAGAATTGGGAGCTGCCTTGGATCCCGCTCTGGGAGAAAGGCAGCATACAAAAAAATAAATAAATCAGTAATTCTTAACCTGCAGTCGGTGACCCCCTGGGTGTCCATGGGGCTCTCACAGGGTGTCCGCAAAACCCTGCCGCTGGACATCAGCAGCAGCAGCAGCAACAACAAGGATGCAACAGCAGAGAGTGGGTGGGGAAGTGTCAAAACTGCTCTCTCATTTACAAAGAAGGGAGCAGTTTGGCCACATACACATGCCTGCCACCACATCCCTTTTGTCAGAGATGCAGTAGCAGGGGGTGTGGGTACCAAGGGACATGGCAGCAGGCATGTGCATGTGCCCAAACTGCTCTCTCATTTGCAAACAAGGGAGCAGTTTGGGCACCCACACAACTACCCCCAATGCTATGTCCTTGACGAAAGGGACACAGCAGCTGGTATGTGGTCATGTGTAAACTATGGTCATTTCCGCACAGGGTGAGGGAATTGCCCCATGACGCTACTCACCGGACTTTTGGGCTCCCTGGTCTGGTCCACGCTTCTCCAGAGCAGTCCATGGCCACCGCTCCACACTGCTCCGGGGATGAAAATGGCGGCTTCCGGTTGGTTGAGGGTCTCACACCAATGCGAGCCTGCGAATCTGCATATGGGAGCAGGCTCGCAGTGGCGCGCTTTGTGCTTTTGAAAGACCTGTTTTTAGCGGTCTTTCAAAAGCACGCTGGACGACCACTTGGGGTTGTTCGGGAGCGGGCTGGACTGCGGATCTACATTAAGTAGGTCCGACCCAGTCCGGTCCCAGGTGCAGATGTCCTCCCTGGAGGACGCTCTGCCCTGTTTAAAAAACCCCATGTGGAAATGGCCTATGATTCTGGAGGCCAAGGTTTGAGTCCCCACATAGCCATAAAAACCCACTGGGTGACCTCGGGCAAGTCCCATTTTCTCAGCCTCAGAGAAAACCAAAGGCAATAAATCTTAGCGAGAAAATCTCCATGATAGGTTCGTCTTAGGGTCATGGGGAGAGACAAGGTGGCTAGAAAGAGCCTCCCCCTGTCAGCTGCACTTTGTTGTTGTGTGGCTTCAAGACCTGTGGCAACACTATCACAGAGGGTTTTTGTTTGTTTGGCAAGATTTGTTCAGAGGGGGGTTGGCTTTGTCTGTCTCTGAGGCTGAGAGAATGTGATTTGCCCAAGGTCACCCAGTGTCTGAAGGGGGATTTGAATAAATATTGAGCGTTTAAATCTAAATTTAAATATTTAAATCTTGAGTTAAGTTTGGGGGTCTCCAGCAATAAATTATATTTACAAGGGGTCCCTGATAAAGAAAAGGTTAAGAACCACTGAAATAAATGAATCAATGTTTAAATGGATTCTTCTGAGAGTTCACACTAAAGATTGGGATATAAATATCTCCAAATCAATTGGGTTTTTTTAAAAAAAGAATCCACTTGAAGATATATTTCAGACAGGATGGGTGGCTGTGTTAGTCTATTCTAGAAAAGGCAATGAAGAACTGTAATTTTCATGGTCTGTGGTCCACTTCATCAGATGTCTGAAATTTTGTGCATGTTTCCCCCAATACGTGCATTTTCCTGCGCATATATATATATATATTGCAAGTAATTTTCCCAATATGAATGCATTTTACGTGCTGTTTTTGCTCATAGTCACCCTTGTGCAACTGGTCCATGACAGAGAGAGAGTTGAGGCAGCAATATAATAGGCATTTAATCTATAGCAATTGTAGTAGTGAAAAGATGAAGTTGTTATTTAAAAGAGACTAATTAGAAATCCAAAAGAAGGTTTTTGTGTCACAGGGCTTCACTTGGGACTGGAGTTAAACAAACACCAGATTAGAGCCCAGTCACATAACCTGTTTAACCCAAAGTAAGTCTCCTTGCAATGAATGTTGTAAATAAGTTGCATATAGAGTTCTAGACCTAGTTTTAACACCATGATTATAAACATTAATTTGTTCTGTAAATGGCATCAGCAAAATGGTCTGTTATTCATATTTGTGAAGTGAGTCCAAGCCTCTCATAGCTAACCTTCTTTGAATTATATTTCCTGGGTTTTTTGTTCCTTTTTTTTTTTTTTTTTGCCTCAGAGCAAAGTTAGCAGATTAAAAACAAAGGGACTGTGAGCACAAGGGAAACTAGATGGCCCATCTACACTAAACTCTGCAACCAGTGGTAGAAGAGTAGATGATGCATTTTCTTCATACATACACACGCATACACACGCAAAAACACAATAATCCAGAGGAACCAATTCTGCCGTAAGTGAAAACTTTGTTGCTGCTTCTGTGAACTAAAGGATCTGTCCTCTCAACTGGAATTCCTTCTGGCCTACAGGCTGGTTATCACACCTTGCTGACATGGTGCGACTGAACAAAGGCACAACCCTAGTTTTCATCTCACACCTTAATGCCAATGGAGTTCTGCTGAGCCATTTCTCAGAAAAGAGCAGGAATGTTTCATAAATGAGTGCCCCACATTGTGCCACTGGGGAGATGAAGGAAAGCTGGGTCATTGACTGTCTTCAGAGAATGATAAGCATTCTTTCACATCAAAAAGGAAACTGGCAGACATCATTATACATGCCAGTTCTATATAACGAAGCAAATGTTCAGCTAGTACTCCAGAGACAAATGACACTTTTTATCTGCTTGTTAGGCCCCTTGAAATAGAAGTTTATGCTAAAGCCACTTAATAGCTAAGTATAACCCTCTGGATTATCTGTCAAGCAAGTCAAATGCTCTGCATAGGCACATGGTCTCTGCAGAATGACTGGCTTTTCTTCAGGAGTGTCTCTCTTCTACTGTTTTATTTCTTTAGGTAAAGCATTCTGTGTATCTGGTAAAAATAAGGCAGGATTTTGAGAGGCAGAGGGGGAAATAAGCTGTGCACCAGTTCAAAAACAAGTTGGTTTCTGCTTCAAGAAAGAGCTGATTAATGTAGCTTTTGCTCAGTTCCATATTTGTATGCAGAACAGGATGCAAAGCTTTCCCAAGCAAATGAGAAGTCCTTTGGATCCAAAAAGGTGCCTTTTGGATGTGTTAGACTACAATCTCCATCATCCCACCATGATTGTTGTAGGCCAGCACATCTGGATATATAGTCTAACACATCTGGATCTGGTGCCCAAAGACAGCTGTTTAGGGGTATTTACCATCCGTACCTCTTTGTGAAATGGAGCAATAAATCAAGAAATATTTATTCCCAAAACTGAGATTTAGTGACAAATTGTTATTTATTTAAATCATCACAACGTGGTTTGGAAAATTCAGAACAGTTGTTCTGATGAACTTGACGGAACATCAGAAATAGCTTGAATAAAAAAAGTTTTAAACCACATGTTGTGATCTGTTAACATACAAATTTTGATCATATTTGTCACAGATTATTTGACTCTTTCTCCCTATATCTTGTTGTACTAGATCCTTATTCTACTAATGGCTTATACCACACCATTTCATGTTTTGGTTATTTCCAAGGGAAATGGGTATGAGTAATGCAGCAGTACTGGAGTGTCAGCCCCAGTAGTGCCCAAGCATTCAAATACACTTGTGCTCCATTTCCCATCTCATTTCAACCAATCTAATCCCATAGATTTGTATGAGGAAAATATAACCACTCATTGCACAAGAGTCTATTACCACTCCAAGCTATTAAAGAACAGCTAGTGAGGCTGAAGTTTAATGCACAATTGAGAAACAGATTAACCGGAGGTAATGATATTTGCTTCCAAGTAAAAATTCACAGGACTCAAGCAGAGGTCTGCCAGCATCATATATGATGCAGTTCCCTAGGAGCAGCCATCCCAATCCTCCCAGCAAGGCTGGCCAGTGTGCATGGGATAGATGATGTCAGGAATTGGTATCTGAGTGGCGCAGCAGGACTTTTAAAATTGTTTGGCTCTACCTGCAGGACATTGCTTTAGGTAGCAAAATGTCTTCACTGGCATTGTTTCGTCCATCAGTGTATAACTTTCAGCCCCATTCATGGGAAAGGTGAGAAAGTAAACTAAACTAAAATAATTGTGCTCAGAAGAGACCTTAGGAGAACTTAGAAATTTTAAAAATAAAGACTATAAAGCTGCTCGATGAAATGCATAGACTCTTTGGCTAAGCTAAAAGAGCTATATTGCATAGACCTTAACAGTGATTTGTGTTGGCTGTTATGTATTTTATTTGCTTTAGGAAATTCTAAATTTCAGAGAATTCTTAACACTGGTGAGTGTTCAATTTATTTATCTGTGGTTTTATATTACTGTTTCAAAGATTACTGACAATAAGATAAGACAATAACATCTATAAAATTATAAAGCAAAAAGACAACTGACCAATAAAATCAGACAACCCTATTTGCATCATAATAACAATTTAATTTTCAAAAAGATATAAAAAGATGATAAAAAATGAAAATTAAAACTTGATATCCATTTCTACTGTTCTGATACCAGGAGAAACTCAGTGGGGGAAGCATTGCTACCAGTGAGAAAGTTTTCTCCCCTGTCACTCACCTCAGAAAGCACAGAGCTTGGAAAGTAATTTTTAAATAATATTTTTATTGAAAAAAGAAACAATAAATTAAATCTTTTTAAAAAGAAAAAAGTTACATCATCAAAAGTTAATCTTCCTTGAAATTTAACATTTATCTTTCAACCCCCACCTCTTGATTCCATTTTTTTTTGCTTTTTCCACAAATTACATCCTCTTTTAGTATGTCTTACAACCTCCTTTATATATATTATCTTTTTGTTATCAATTTATGTTTCATATACACATTTAAACCAATATTAATACATTAAACAATAAAAACAAATAAACATCCTTTAAATACAGTTATTAACCTTATATCGTCCACTTTCTATTTTCTATTTCTTCAGTATCCTTCCTTATATTTGATCCAACCAGTCACATATTTCCTTTCTCTTCTGAAATGTTGTATAGAGCTATCTTTGAACAAACTATAAGCTTCTCTATCTCTTTCATTTCCATAGCTGAGTTTCCATTCTTCCACAGTTGTGCCTATTTTCTCTTTCCAGTGCTGGGTATAACACAGTCTAGCTGCTGTTATCAGATATAAGATTATCTTTTTGTTCTTTTTCAATTCTTCCTGAGGTCCTATCATGATTAGTAAGTACAGTAGAGTCCCAGTTATCCGACGCAAATGGGCGGCCGCAGCATCGGATAACTGAAAAGGTCGGATTACCCGGACTCCCGTGGCGGCCGCCATTTTGGGGGCGTGTCGGGGGTGTCGGGGCAAGCCTGGGGGCGTGTCAGGGCGTGTGGGGGCGCGGAAATGCCCACAGCCACGCCCCCAGGCCGTCGCGACGCCCCCCAGGCCGTTGCGACGCCGGTTAATCCGGAGTGTCGGATTACCGAGTGTCAGATAACTGGGACTCTACTGTATATTTCAGGTTTCATTTCAAACTTAAGATTTATGATCTTTTGAATTGTATCGTGGACTTTTTTCCAAAACTTCTTAGTGAACTGGCACATCCACCACATATGATAGTGTGTGCCCAATATATCTTCACATTTCCAACATGACCCATTCCCTTTTTTTGTTATCTTTTTTAGTTTTCTAGGGGGAGAGTTACTTTTATAAAAGCAATTCATTATTATTGTGGTGTCACATACCCCTTGCCACTGTTATAGTTGCAATGTCAAAAGTGGAATGGTTATTAAAGGTCATGGATATGGCCACTATGGATAAATTTACAATCTTGATAAGAGATGGATCTATAGACAGATAAATATTTAAAAACTTGGGAATCGTTAATCACTTATCTCAGAAACAATCATTTTGAATTAACAGTAGTCAGCTTTTCAGATTAAAAGTTAACTCTCTTTGAATATTATATAACTTTATGGATAAAACAGACTTATGTTAGAATTAGACAATTAATTTAAAAATTGTTAAAGATCTATACTTGTATGTTTAACAGAATACCTAATGACACTCAGGGGGAAGTTCTATGTTATTATTTTCTTATAAGTGTGTATATAACTATTATTGATCTTGATTTTCTTGATTTTCTTTTTTTCTCTTTTTCCTAATCTATGAATGTTTTATTTCTGTAATTATTTCTAAAAAAAAAATAAATTTTAAAAAGTAACTATTTCCCACTTATCAAAGAGGACTAAATAGTTACACTAAAATGACCTTAGCATAGAACAGGGATGGGCAAAGTATGGCACATGACCCATCTGTGCCCCCCAGAGCTATTTGTGGGGGGAGCCAGGGGTCAAAAATATGGAGAAAGGTTCATGAGAGGAGAGGCTATCCTTTACATATGCACAACCCAGCTGCTTAGGATTTTATAAACAAGCACCAAACTTTTCTTCTGTGTTCAGAAACACATTTGTAGTCAGTGAAGAAATTGAACTCTTGAGACTGATTTCAATCAGCTGGCCCTACTTCAGCCTTGCAAATCCTTCAGTATTATGCCATGCACACTTCCCCATCACTTCCCATTATTTTTTTACTTTTTAAAAATAATTTTATTAAGTTTCACAAATAAAAAACATCATCTCAAATTGTACTTTTACATGTAATGTTTTTGTTCTTCTACTCTGATCTAGTTTTCATTTTCTGGATATCTACTCACATATAAAAAATTATGCCTCACAATTCTATGTTCATCTTACATGCTTGATCTTGCATTTCTCTCATCAACTCCTGTTATGTTACAGTTATTCCTTTTTAATTTAAACCATAATTCAGACATTTTCACTTGGCAGTTCCCAGCAATTACCCATTACAATTTGCAATTCTGCTTTTATCTGATCATCCGAATTTCCCCTTTAATCTTTGTGAAACAATATCCGCATTTCTATTCTCAATAAATGTCCCCCACCATTGTTCAATTGTGGGTATTTGCTGAGACTTCCACAATTTGGCATATTCAGTTCGAGCTGTCGTTATCATGAACAATATTAATCTCCAATGCCTCTTAATGTTAGTATTCTCAAGAACATTTGTCATGTTTAACAAATAAAATTCAGGGTTTTTTTGAAAATTGAACCTTCAGTATTTCACACATCTTTTTATGTATTTCACTTCAATATTTCTTTGCCTTGGGACATGACCACCATATATGAAATATTGTTCCCACCTCTTTCTGACATTTCCAACACATTCCCGTGCCTGTGTTGTAAATCTTTTTTAACTTGTCTGGTGTCATGTACCATCTATGAAACATTTTAAAATAGTTCTCTTTGAGATTCTGAGCCATTGTAAATTTTTGTGTCCTTTTCCAGCTCTGTTCCCATTCATCTAATTGAATTGAATGCCCAACCCATCACTTCCCATTATTGAGCCCCCCCCTTGTAATCTCAATTGGTTGTTTGGCTAATTGTACTTTGTAAATAAATAGATATAGTGATATTAGACTGAAATCCTCTTGGCAGCTTACACCAGAGTAATTATCTGTAATGATGGTGTGTAAGGCATCTTGTGGAGCAGAGTGGTAGTGGCCCTGAGGAATGGCAGAGAAAGCTATTTCTGTGAGGAAAGCTCTCCTGCCAGCTTCCAAGCAATTCATAAGCGGGCAGGGCAGCTTTCTTCCCCACCTCCTGCTTCTGCCCCACACCATCACCACCTGCACCTATGCTGTGTAGTTACCCCTGACAACAGGATTGTGGCTTATGCTTTTCTAAAAAATGCTACTCTGACCTATTTGTTTTGATAAAAGTGTTCACACTCATTTGTAAAAATTACTGCAAAACTATATTCAAGGAGCACATTAAATTGTATGTCAAAGAACCCACAGTGAGCTCAGAAAGAGCTGATGGGGCTAAATTACTTCCCAAAGGGCTGAATTGACAACTTGGCCATTTAATCCTTCTTAAAAATGACAATTACAAAGGAGCAAACCATGGCATCATCCCCACAAACAGAGACGTACATTAATTGCAACTACACAAGTACCAGCTAAAAAGGCAGCATTTGTGACTTCTCCTAAGAAATCAACTGTGGAGCAGAAGTATATGGAGAAGTGTTTCATGCATGCACTGAAGCTGCATCTTCAATTATTTCTGGTGAACACTGATAAGAAACTGTTGAAACTGTCCACATAGCAAGAATCATTCAGGGTTATGTTGGAGGAGGTGCCAAGAGATTGGCACATATATTCATATGTGGTAGAATTGTGAAGGTGTACAGAAATTTTGGCAACTTGTGTTTAAAGAGATGAAAGCGATAACAGGAATTGATTTACAAATATGTCCGAGTATAGCGTTATTATCTATATTGGATAAGGTTAATTGTACCCAGACAATGAAGGGGTTAATTACAAATTTATTAACTGCAGCAAGGCTAATTATATTGAGAAAATTGAAAACTCAAGAAGATTTTCAAATAACGGATTGGTATAAAGAAGTGTGGAAAATTGCGATCAATGACAAGTTAACTTGTCAAACCAAGGTTAAAAAAGGGGATAATGAAAAGGAATGACTTTGAAGCAATATAGAAAATATTTGTGGAAAAGGCTTTAACAAAAGAGGAAAGTGTCACACCTCCACAAGAAGAATTACAATTTTGGAAAGCAGAGTAAGCTGAAATATAATTGGCTCTGGAAATGGGTTCACATTTAGGGTTAGGGTTTATGGTTAAGAACAGGATCATATATAGTATTAGCAATAGCTTAAATATAGTTGAAAAGAATAGATTTAAGAATGAAATTACTATAGCAATAATGAGTACAAGGAGAAGGAGATTTAGATGCATGAAATAAAAATATATAATCAATATGATATATAATAGGTTGAATAAGCATATGATGATAAAGGATCTGGAGAAAAATAGTAATGTAAGCTATTTGTGTTGTAATTTTCTCTTTTTCACATTTATGTTATTCACGTGGTGTTTTTGTTTTATTCTGTTATGTATTGTTTCTTTTTCTTTATAATAATTTTTTTTAAAAAAAAAACCTGTCCACATAGCCTGATATTCCAAGGTCATCATTCTAACAATGCAGATTTGTACAGGCATGGTAATAAAACAAAGGGTTGTTGTTATACGACTCAAGTTCACTCTAATTTATGGTAACCCCATGATAGGATTTTCTTTTCAAAATTTATTCAGAAGTTTTCAGCTACCTTCTTCTTAGGCTGGGAAAGTGTGACTAGCCCAAGAATTTCCATGGCTGAACAGAATCCTACTCCAAGACTACACTATGCTGGCTCCATTAACTAATGCCTGCAATGGACCCTAACTTATGGTGACCCTCATCATAGGGTTTTCTTGGCATGATTTATTCCAAGAAGGTTTGCCATTGCCTTCCTTCTAGGCTGAGAAACTATAGCTTGCTAACATCACCCAAAGGGTTTATGCATTAGTTGCTAGTAACTACCACACAGCTCAAAGGATCTCACAGTTTTATTTTATTTTTGGTGAGGATAACCTCATGTACCATTCTAAACTTATAGGAGCAAAAGTGGGATATAAATGCAATGGGGTGGGAGGAATCAGATAACTTTGGCTCATGTCATATGAGATGAATAAAAGTGACTTCCATCTTAATTGGATAGCCCCTTCCAAAGCACAACTGCTGCATGAGATATTCTTAAGATATTGTATGAGATACCAGCCCCTATGGACATCGTCCCCAGAATAGTCATGGCTTGCAAAAATGTGGGAAGCTCAGCTCTTTTTAGGCTTTTGTCTTTCCAACTGAACATTTGAACTGACTTGGGCCTCCCTTTATGAAGCTCCTTCGGCCCTAAATGTCAACTAAAGCTGAAAAGAATGCACGCAGACAAAACATAGATAAGATCTTTAGATATATCCCTCTTTCCTACAAAAAAGGTCCTGTAGGATATTGCTGTAAATTTTGTAATAATATAATGCCTTCTAACTTCCACAGTATGTCTGAAAGCTGCTTTGTGTCAGACAGACCACACAGACACACACACGCACACACACATGTACACATACACACACAAAGGGCTGTTGTGGGAAAAGTATCCCCCATAGCTGGAATGACTTTTGTTAAAATCTCTTTGAAGATTTGAGTAACATACAATGGTTTGAAAGACGTTTTGTGTGGTTTCCACCCCATCTTTTAAATGGAGCCTTTGCTGAAGTGTGCACAGTGCTCATATGGCTACAACACAGAGAAACTGAAACAGATACAATTTACCTATATTTTCCTGCTCTTTAGAAAGGCCCTTTCAAACTACAGAGTTGTCAAAAATATTTGCACCTTTTCTTGTCTTTGGTGAGAAAGTGTGTCTGCAGGTGTTGTACAATTTTCAATGATTTTCCCATTTCAGGATGCAAACAAACAAACAAAATGTTTGCCCCTAAACATTGTATTTTGCACAAAATTTCTTTCTGCACAAAAAGATGTTCACTGGAATCCTATGTGACCGTTGCCTACTACATAGGCACTATAACGACATTGCTACACAGTGAATTCTGGCATGATCCCCCTAAGCCCCACTTATCAATAAGCAGCCATTGGGATTGCTGGGAGTCCATTCCCCTACCAATTGAAAAGTAGCTGTCTGACATTCCCACGCCCTCCCATGAGCAATCTCCAACATGACAAGCAGAAAAAGGACCCCTGTCACAAATCGCCCTCATGCCAGAAATCGCTTGTGCAAGAGTTGCTGGGAATGTCAGTCAGCTGCTTCCCAATTGACAGGGGAACAGACTTCCATTGATCCCAGTGTCTGCTTACTAGGAAGTGGGCTTTAAGAGACTTTCACAATCACAATAACCTTTAAACTAGGGCTAGGTAGTGATCATGAATATGTAATGGTTGTGTATGCGTAACTGTCGGTTATGCTTTTGCATTGCCCAGGAAGATTCCAGCTGTCAAATACAGTATTTTCACAATTCTTGCACAAAATACGATGTTTTGACACACATAAAAATTTCACAAAATGGCCAAAAATACAAAAGTGGAAAAGAAGTTACCAGACCTTTTATACTACAAATAAGAGTTTTGCAGCAGTTTAGTATTGCAAGGCTTACCTGTTATTGTCTGATAGCATGACCTGGACTCTATTTAGTTAATCTGAAAGGTTATAGAACATTGTAATAAATATAACTTAAATATTGCTTTTTCTACCCAGATCTATCTGAATCTAATTTTATTCATCCTGAGCATGTATATATAAATGATTCTATTGTGATGACCTAATTAATAGTGAGAAGTGGCTATGAATATTTGCAGCAGGTATGCAAATCCTATGGCCTTTCAAGTGTTGCTTAACTCCAACTCTCCCCATTCCTCACCTCATTGGCTAGGGTTGCTGGGACTTGCAGTCTAACAATATCCTAAAGGCTGCAGGGTTCCCAACCCTGGGTTAGAAAATGAAGATTAATGCAAATTAGTATGGTTATGCTAATTTGAATATACCCTATATTTGAATATAATGCAGTGGGAATCCACCAAAACAAGGGCCAGCCATTTGAATGGGTAACATATATGACAGACAAAGATTACTGAAGAGATGCACTAAATGTTTTCAAGTGAAGCATACTGTTGGAAAATATGCTTTCAGGGGCACTGAGTGACCCCTGAAAAATCATCTTGAGTCACTTCTTCATATTTGTTTCATGTCTTCATAATTCTCACAAAGTGGCCAAAAATGCAAAAGTGGAAAAGAAGTTACCAGACTTTCTGTAGTGCTGTTTCTACCCCTTGTGAGTTATTTGATTCTCTAGCTAATTAGTGGTCATGTAGCCATTGTGATTATGTCACCCTTAAGATGTAACTTATTGCTCTGCACATTTAGTTGTGAGATATCATTGTGCGCAAACAAAGACATCTTAAACCTGAAATGCTCCATAGAATCATACAGTTGCAAAGGACCATAAGAGCTATCAAGTCTATTCCCCTGCCACACAGGAACACATAATTAAAACACTCTCAAAAGATGGCCATCCAAGAAAAAAACAAAAAAACCAAAACTCCATCACTCTCCAAGGCAGTCTATTCCATTGTTGGACAGCTCTTAGAGTAAAGAAGATGTTCCTAATATCAATTTTGTTGTGTTTCTTCAGATGCTGCCTGTATTTTCATCTCATTTTTTGCTTGTAACTGGCTGCAAGACTTTGCTTACTCTTCCACATTTTCTGTATGCGTTTTTCTTAAGCTTTGCATTTTGTGCACATTTCCCATTCTTTAAAGCAAGATATTTCCATATATTTTTCAAGAGTGTGCATTTTTAGCCATTCACATTTTAAAAATGTAAAGTGGACATGTTATTTCTCTGAAATGCACTGCACTCCTCAGAAGCATGCAGATGTCCAGATTTCAAATCTAATCAAATTAGGGTTACAAGCTTGATAGACAAAGGGAAAGCTGTAGATCAGCAGTTCTCAACCTGTGGGTCGCGACCCCTTAGGGGGTCAAATGACCCTTTCACAGGGGTCACCTAAGACCATCAGAAAATATGTATTTACTATGGTCTTAGGCTCCATTCCCTCCTCGGTGGTGGTGCACAAGAGCGAGCCACATGCTTGCGCACCACCACTCCTGGGCCTTTTCCACACGTGGTGTCCCACAGCTGGCTTCCTCCCAGGGGGAGGAAGGGGCAGGGCAGTCACGTGACCAGGAAGTCAGCTGTGGGATGAAGGAGCAGTGAAGAGAGGGCCTCGTTCAAGAACCTGCTTGCGCGAACGGCATCCCCCACCTCCGCAATAAAGTAATGTGCGGAAAAGGCCCAGGAGTGGTGGTGCGCAAGCGTGAGCCACGCGCTCACGTCCTCCTGCTCCCTTTGGCGGGAGCGCATGCGGCCACAGCATCGCCACAGCAGGAGTGGTGGTGCGCAAGCGCGAGCCACGCACTCACATTCTCCTGCCCCCTGTTCAGAAGGGACTGAAATCGCTCTCCTTCTCCGTTACTGGGAGAACCTCCCATCTGACAGGCCAGCTTGGGGGAGCGGCAGCAGCACGGGGGGCAGACCCCCTCCTCACCACGGCCCCTGCCCCACCTGCCATGGAGGGGGGCACTGCGGAAGGGCCGGGGGGCCGCAAGGCGGCGCTTTTCTGGGCGAGCTGTGCCCAGCAAAAAAGACAAAGGCGCTGGGATTCCTCCTCCCCCCGGCCAGGGTCGATACTCTGGAAACTTTTCCCACACTGCCCCCCCCCAGCAGAAACGAGAGCGAAGCAGAAGCAGAGCCCGGGGGGTTCTCGGAGTTTTTTTCCCAGGGGAGATGTGCTTTCCCTCCCTGCCCACCCCCCCTCACCCATTCCTGGCCAGTGAGGCGGCCTTTGCAAGGGAGGGAGGCATTGTAAATAATAAATAAATAATTTTATGGTTGGGGGTCGCCACAACATGAGGAACTGTATTAAAGGGTCGAGGCATTAGGAAGGTTGAGAACCACTGCTGTAGATGTGGCATATCTTGACCTCAGTAAGACCTTTGACAAAGTTCCACATGACATTCTTGCAAAGAAGCTAGTAAAATGCAGGCTGGACAGGGCTACTGTTAGTTGGATTTGTAATTGGTTGACTAACTGCACCCAAAGGGTGATCACCAATGACTGCTTTTCATTCTGGAGAGAAGTGACTAGTGGGGTGCCACAGGGTTCTGCCCTGGGCCCAGTGCTACTCAACATCTTCATCAATGGATGAAGGAGTGGAGAGCATGCTGATCAAATTTGCAGATGATACCAAACTGGGAGGGGTTGCTAACATACCAGAGGATAGGATCAAATTTCAATACGACCTTGACAGATTGGAGAGCTGGGTCAAAGCTAACAAAATGAATTTCAACAGAGAGAAATATACGGTCCTGCACTTGGGCAGAAAAAATGAAAGTCACAAGTATAGGATGGGAGACGTGTGGCTGGATACGTGTGAAAAGTACGTGTGAAAAGGATCTAGGAGTCTTGGTAGATCACAAGCTGAACATGAGTCAGCAGTGTGACACGGCAGCCAAGAAAGCCAACGCAATTCTTGATTGCATCAATAGAAGTATGGTGTCTAGATCGAGGGAGGTAATGGTACCACTCTATTCTCCATTGGTTAAGCCTCGTTTGGAATACTGTGTCCAGTTCTGGGCACCTCAATTCAAGAAGGATGTTGACAAGCTGGAACGTGTCCAGAGGAGGGCGACCAAAATGATGAAGGGTCTGGAAGCCAGGCCCTATGAAGAATGCCTTAGAGAGCTGGGTATGTTTGGTCTGCAGAAGAGAAGATTAAGAGGGGACATGGTAGCCATGTTTAAATATTTGAAGGGATGTCATGTTGAGGAGAAAGCAAACTTGTTCTCTGCCGCTCCAGAGACTAGGACAAGGAGCAATGAATTCAAGCTGCAGGAAAGGAGATTCCACTTGAACCTCAGGAAGAACTTCCTGACGATCAGAGCTGTCCGGCAGTGGAATGTGCTGCCTTGGAGTGTGGTAGAGTCTCCATCTTTGGAGGTTTTTAAGCAGAGGCTGGATGGCCATCTGTTGGGAATGCTTTGATGGGTGTTCCTGCATAGCAGGGAGTTGGACTCGATGGCCCCTGGGGTCTCTTCCAACTCTATAATTCTGTGATTCTATGAAATTCTTTTCCATCCCTAGAATAGACACATCATCAATGCCAAGGTAGCATCTTTACCCATCACTACAAGACAAGGAGCAAGACAGGTAGTACGAACTCTATTCCCTTCATTTGTTCTGAGTGCAAAAGCACTCTGACATGTAGAAACCTAAAAGAAAATTCCAACTAAAAATATCCAGTAATGGCCTCAAAACAACTATTTTTTAAAAAAACATTTTCACCATTATCCATCCTGGCCTCCCACCACTCAAAATGCATCCCTCTTTTTGTCAGATTTTTGGTATGTTGTGTGGGAAGGTGATGTCACTATGCAATGTATCAGACTGACATCAATGATGTCATTGTTCAGTGAATCAGATTGCTTTACAAGGAGACACTGGCATTGGGGACATGTCCCCAATAGGAGTGGGAAAGAATTAATTGCATTTGAGGTTCTCAGTGAAATCATCTATTGCGAGACAAAGTGCTCCTTGCTGATCAAGAAAATAGATAGATAGATAGATAGATAGATAGATAGATAGATAGATAGATAGATCAGACAGATAGATAGATAGACAGATCAATTTTTAAAAATTAATATAAAGCTTTTGTTAAATTGCTTCTCATTTTATACCTTTATACCAATGTTCCATCCATAGAAAATAGAGTGGGGTTCTTATCCTACAATTTAATTTTTTAAAGGGGAAAAATAGACTTTATCACCACAAGAGAGCACTGGTGCTCCACTTTTTAATGTCCAAACATTTTCCATGCATGTTTAATATAAAAATTCAAGTATTTTTCATCTGTAGAATGTATTTCAAAATACAATGAAATACAATGAAACCTATTCTAGTGACTGTGTCAGAGCCAGTGTGGTGTAGTGGTCTGAGTGTTCAACAATGACTCTAGAGATCAAGATTAAGCCATTGAAACCTGCTGATTGACCATGGGCAAGTGTCACACTCTTTCAGCCTCAGATTCACTCCAAACAAATCTTTCCAAGAAACAGATTTGCCTGAGGGTTGCCGTAAGTTGGAAACAACTTGAAGGCACACAACAACAACAGTCTATATGTGTGAATGTACCTTCATTATTCAAGGATAAATGGATGAAGAATGAATAATTCAAGACAACTCTCATCAGTTAGTTCCTTCAAAACTCAACAAATTAATCATGAACACCCACTGTGAATATGCCTTTCTTACACTGCTAAGTTACACTTCAGTTATGTATATCATTAGATTCTTCCATCTGCAACTCTTTTCCCCAGAAATATCCCTCTGGTTCTTTTTGCCCATTCTAAGTTCCAGATATACATTTCCAAGGTAAATGTGCATCCAAAACACTGCTATAGATACATAAATGCTGGTAGTGAAAGATCTAGGAGAAAATTAAGGTTCAAGTTGGACCGTTCAAGTCCCCTATAGTCCACACACACATATATATGCATACCTTGTCTGCTACACAGAACTACATTCCAGATGTACTTTGAATTGAAAAAAACAGCACGTCAGGCTTTTACCCACAGCTGGAGCCATTTGGTCCTAAAGCATATTTATAAGTTTGTATTGGTTTGAACATTAAAATATCTTTGAAATCTTTGAAAGGTGGGAGTGAATAGACCCCATTTACTAGCATGCAGCTTGTTCACAGTAATTGGTGGTAGGTAGTGGCTTCCATGTCAGTAGGGCAGTAAATCCACCTTGAGTTCTAGTCTTCAAAAATTCCAAAGGAGCTAACCCAGGTGCTGAACTTGTTCAGGGAATACAGTTCAGCAACTCAGATAGCTTTTATGGAGAACAGATTAACTGCCTCACTGCCCCTGGAGTCCTGACTTGCTTTTTCATGCAAATAGAGCCATTGCCAGGCTGAGAAAAGGGCAAGTCAACATTTTTAAAAATTATGATGATGACAAGTGTCCTAACTGTCATTTGCAAAATACTGATAGATACCAGGCCTTCACATTATGCTGTTTTCCAGACTGATGAGTGAGCTTTTGCCTCCTCCTGTGCTAGCAATTAAAATTGCTGCAGGGGCTGAAAAACATAGGCAGCATTTTAAATGCGGGAATTGTTCTGACCAGTCAAATGAGAGATGTCCCTCCTCAAAACACAGGCAGGGAAGACATTAGGACTAAAAGACATGACATATAGGCCCCAACTGTCTCTAGTGAGCATCACAGTCCATATATTATGGTATTGCACAGGCCTTCTTTTATGTCTCAGGCAAAACACTGTGCCTGTTTTGTCCCTGTATTTCCTTTGTTTAAAATGTAGGCAGCTGAGGATAGCAATGTTAAGCTCCTATGTTGGAAAACGGATAAGATATACATTAATTTGTGTTGTTGTTACTGCCGTATGTACCTTCAGACTTATGGCAACCCAAAGACATATCTATCACCAGTTTTTCTTGGCAAGATTTGTTCAGAGGGAGTTTGCGATTGCCTTCCTCTGAGGCTGAGAGAGTGTGACTTGCCCAAGGTCACACACACACATACACATACATATTTGAATCCTGGTGTCCAGAGTCATAGTCCAGTGCTCAAAAGACTACACCACACTAGCTTTCTTTACACTAAATAGACAAATAAAAATATTGCTTTCAAATGTTATTTAAATACTGCCTTAAAATACTACAGGTATATCTCAGTTAACAAAGTAGATGTTTTCCTGCGTATTACTTCTTTAACAGGAAATTTGGTAGCGGAAGCCAAAATAACATGTAAAGGATAAGGATAGGTTCCTGTTCTACAAAAAAGAAGAGCAATTCAACACCTTTCAGTGGAGTTTTCATCCAAAGCTGACAAGAAGCACATGTAAAATTAAACAATTAGGTCAGGTAAAGCTTGAATAAATAAACCAACCAACCAACCAAACATTTTGAACTTTCTGGAGACCACTTGAATTCTTCTTCCAGAATGCATTCAAGGATGCCTTTTTCTTTTGACTGCCTCCATTTTTCTTACAATTTCCATTTTGGTGGCCAGACTTATAGATCTATGCTTCTTTAACATGCTGGGAATATCTACTAAGGCAGCCTTATCTGATTTTTCATTTTTGCTCTATGCTTTGCTGTTCACACAAGTTCAGTAGGGGAGCCTAGAGGCAGTTGTTGTTTATCTTGCCTATTGCAGGCAGACACACATGGCTACAGTAAAATTCTATTCTTCTCCCCAGCTCAAGCTTTTTTGCATTGTTTACTGCAGACATACTGCTGCAACCAGACACCAAAAGTGTATGTTTCTCCAGCCTCTTTCACCATTCTTCCAAGGCTGAGGCTGTTAAAAAAAAACCTTCCAGCTAAACTGAGGTTAAGATGGAAAGAGGTGCTGGGTGGGTATAAAAAGACTTTGTAAAAAAAAAGAAGAAGAAGAAGTTTCTTTGTCAGAGACTTTTTAAATTGGAGTCTTATGTACTTTAAAAACAGCTACTGCTTTAAAAAGTTAGTTGCATGTCACCTGTTGGCTTATGTTGACCCTGTATGTTTATTATGTTAGGAATGCAATAACACTAAGTACTCAAGAGTTAAAAATGTTGGAGACAGCAAGTGTAATAGGGCTAAATGGGTTAAATGACCAAGAGTCTTCTCATCTCTTATCTAAATGTCCTGACCGCTCTATATTCCATGCAGATACGCTTAGGGATCTCTCCAACTCTTCTCTTCCCACTTCTTCTCTGTCAGGTTTCATCCTAAAGAGAAACCAATTTATCTCAGGATTAGGTTAGCACCGTAGAGAACTTTTGTGTCTTAAATGGAGTTTCCACAGTAAAGTCTTCATTTTGCTTTTTTGTCTATTAGGGCCTTTCCTCCATAATCAGGTTTTCTAGCTGTTGCACACACCCTCCATCGTTCTAGATCTAAATTTAACACTCAAATCGCTTTTGGCAGTGGTTATAATGCCAGGTGACAAGTAGTGATGACAGGGACTGGCAAACTGCTCAAATAATTAAGGGAAATCAAAAGATGTTTAAAATAACACATACGTCGAACAGTTACTAACTGTGGCATGAGTCCCTAAATGTTAGGGAAACCCATGATTGTGATATAACTAATTCGATGAGACAGAGTTGAATGCTCTTTGTTTTGTTTCTTCCTCCTTAAAAAAAAGAGAAAAGGTTTATTTTATTTTCCCATTGCCTTGTAAAAATTTCAAATTGTTTGTATTTCGTTAAAGTTAAAGGAGGAGGCAGTTATTGAAAATGTCCTAAACATTATGGTTTGTTTACTTAAAAACAAACAAGCATTCATATGGCTTTCAATGGCTACTATAGAAAAAAGAAAATGGCCAAATAGAGACTCTAAAAAATTCCTATCAAGGCAGAAAGGAAGGGAGGAGATCAGGGGTAGGAAGATGGTAGGTGCTGCTTCCTTTTGAGTCTGTCCTCAAAGAAGTAGACCTGCTAGCCTGTGTTGCAGCAGAAAGAAAAACAGAAAGGGAAGAAAAAATGGAATCTAACTGTCTTTTTAAGACTAACTGATTTATATTTTAGCTCCACAATTTTTGGATATCAATCCGTTTCCTCAGATACATTGACTGGGGATGTGGATTGATATCTACAAAAGTTCATGCTAAAATATAAATCAGTTTGTCTTCAAGGGGTTATAGATTCCTTTGCCCTCTCAAGTTGCCTGTTGACTTGTGGCAACCCCATGAATTTCACAGGGTTTTCTTAAGGAAGGAATAGGCAGAGGTGGTTTTGCCAGTTCCTTCCTCTGAAATATAGCCTACAGCATCTGGTGTTTGTTGGTAGTCTCCCATTCAAGTTCTAATCAGGGCTGACCTTGCTTAGCTTCCAAAATCAGACAAGATGTGGTGCCTTTAGGGCATCTAGGGCCAGGAGTTATAATTTTCCTTGTTCAGAATGAGATCTCAAGAGTTTGGGGGAGGGCATTATCCAAAGCTCATATTGTAGGGCTCCCATATTGGGATTTTAATTTAATTTAATATTGAGATTTAATTTGGGATTTAATCTGGCCATTCTGCCCAATACCAGTTAGCGTATTAGCTAGCCTGGATTTTAAGTTTTCTTTTTTTTTTTTAAAGGACAATATAACTGTAATTCAAGATTATGCCCCAGCTACAGAGGCAGAAGAAGGAGAAATTGAAAGATTCTGTGTGGAAGTCCAGGAGGAAATTGATCTCACACCAAAACAGGATCGATATGTTGATAATCATAGGTGACTGGAATGCAAGAGCAGAAGCAAAGATTGCTGGCGAATTTGGCCTAGGATCAAGAGAAGAAGCAGGAGAACAGCTGATTGAATTTTATAAGGGCCAACAGTTTTTTTTCAGCCCACATTCTTCAAGCAACCAAAGGGGCAACTGTATACATAGACGTCACCTGATGGCCAATACAGAAATCAAATATACTACATAATTGGAAGCAGAAGCAGAAGATGGAAAAGTTTCATATTCCCTGCAAAAACAAGACCAAGACCAGGAACAGATCATAAACTGCTGACATCAAAAGAGTAATGCTAAAGAAAAACACCAAATCAACCATTGTGCCAAAATACAACCTGAAGAATACCTCATAGAATTTAAAGATAATGTATAAAATAGATTTGCACTATTAAGTCTAATTGATTAGGAGTCAGAAGAACTCTACACTGAAGTCAGGGATATTGTGAAGAAAGAATGGGAAAAGATATTATCTGTAGCCAAAAAGAGAAAAAAAGTCTCATTGGATGACAGATGAAATTCTTCAAACAGTTAAGGGTAGTCAAAGAGTAAAAGTAAAAGGTGACAGAAATAGTATCAAAATCCTGAATGCAATTGTTCAGCAAGTTGTGCATAGGGACAAAGAGAACTACAGTGCGCCTGCTGTATATGTGGGGTTTCTGTTCCAGGAACCCCTGTGTAAAACAAAAAACATAAGTGGCACATCCCACTATAGTCAATGAAGACAACATGCATTCTCCTGCACCCAGGCTGTTGCTTCCATTGACTGTAATGGAGTGATGCTTTGTGCGACCTCACATTCATGTGTTTGGAGGTTAAGCCAGAAGAGGGCACATTGTAATATACCTGTAATAGTAAATGATGAGAAATAGAAGACAACTAAAAAGTGTAACAAGAGGCGTCTTCCATAAGATGTGAGAAATCAAAGCGAAATTTAAACCAAGAGTGGTGATGCCCCATGACCAGCAGGGGAACGTATTACATAGCCAAGTACAAATAAAAGTACAATGGAAACAATATGCTGAAGAACTATATAAAAGAGATGAAAGGAGGACAGATTCAATCAAGGAAGAACCAAGGATGAACTCACAATTTTAGCAAGTGAAGTGAAAGCCACACTTGGTAGAAATAAATCATGAGGAATAGACAGCATAACAATAGAGCTGTTACAAGCTTACAGAGTTAGAATCCACTCAAATTCTAACTAAAATCTGCCAAAAAATATGGGACAGTAAGCAATGGCCCACAGGCTGGAAATGCTCAATCTACATTCCACAATCCAAGAAATGGAACAGCAGGGATTGGAATAACCACCAGGCCATTGGTGAAATCCTCAATGCTAGCAAAGTGGTGCTCAAGAGAGAGAGTGAGACTTTAACCATATATGGAGTGAAAAATGCCAGATGGCCAAACTAGGTTAAGGAAAGAAAGAGGCACTATGGATCATATTGCAAACATACATTGGATAATGGAATGCATCAAAGAATTTCAGAAGAAAATCAACCTGTGCCTTATAGTTTACAGCAAAGCCTTTGGTTGTGCAGTTCATGAAAACTGTGCTCTTAAAGAAACGGGTATACCACAACATTTTTGATTGCCCTGTTACATAGCTTATACTCAGGACAAGAGGTCACTATCAAGTCAAACTAGAGAGTCACTGAACAGTTTGCCATTGGCCGGGGGGTGGGGGAGTCAAAAAAAGGCTGCATGTTATCACCCTATCTAATGTATACACTAAACATACTGTAAAATTAATGCTGGATTAGACTTGGAGGAAGGAGATGTGAAAACTGAAGGGGGAACATCAAGATATAGATGATAATACAGTTCTCCCTCCACATTCATGGGTTTCACTTTCGCTAATGTGATTATTTGCGGGGTGCGGGGGGAGGAAGGTCCAGGGAGGGTGATCACCTGTTTCTGGCGCTTCTCCCACTGCCCCTGCCACCACTGCGGGTGCAGGTGCAGCTGTGTGGGCAGCAGGATGGTTCTGGGAGGGTGATCACCAGTTCCCTCCACTCCTCCTGCTCCCACCGGTGTGGGCATGCCTTGTGCAGGTGGCAAGACAGTGAAGGGAAGATGATCGCTTGTTCCCTGCCCCCCGCCTGGGTGGGTTCACCATCTGGAAAGAAACCTGTAGGGAGGGTGCCCTATTTGTGATTATTTGACATCCGCAAGGGATCTGTGTCCCTATCCCTTGTGAATGTGGGGGGCCTACTGTATACTACTAGCAAAAAGTAGCAAAGACTTGGAATGACTATTGAAGAAAGATAAGGAAGAAAGTGTGAAGGACGGGTTATTGTTTATTCACTTGTTTTTACTAGAATGATTGCATATATAAAGTTCAATAAAAGAAAATTTTAGAATCTGGGCCAGCCATTAGTCCTAACATGTACCAGGTATAATGCCTTGACTCTGGATTTAATCTGACCAATCTGAGCCTTAGATAACATCCTCCCAACTCTTGAACATCTCCACTGGACTCATGATTCTGCAGGAAAGAAAAAGATGCTGAAGAAGGAAAACTATAACTCATATTTGAGGTCAAATGAAAAGGAAAAAAGGAGGGGAGGAATGTATTCTGCAGTCCCTTTAACGCTGACTGATACTCTATCATGAGCTTTTGTGGATATCAATTCACTTCTTCAGTAATTGCATCTGAGGAAGTGGATTAATACCCACAAATTCTCATGCTAAAATATAAATCAGGGCTGCTAGAGTCTTTGTTTTGTCCCTCTCTCTTTTCCTATACTGCACAGACCTGTAGGTCTACTTCTGTGAGTGGGGACAGTTTCACTTTCAAAAGAAAGCTGCAGCTACCATCATCTACAAACATCTCCCTCTGTCTCTCCCTTTTTTTACTCAATGAAGGGAGGGAGAGAAGGGAGGGGACAAAATCGTCTTAAGTTAATCGACTTCAATTAATACAGGATGTAAGTGTCTGCTGCTTCTCCATTCATAATCTTTGCAGCCCATTCTTCCTTCTCCTTTCTGGTGCCTTACTGAGAGAGGGGACCATGAG